>CAUYON010067834.1:0-108163 GCA_963573935.1 Arctocebus calabarensis | reverse complement strand
CTCACAGCAACCTCCAATTCCTGGGCTCAAGTGAGTCTCTTGCCTCTGCCTCCCAAGTAGCTGGGACTACAGGTGCCTGCCACAACGCCCGGCCATTTTTTGGTTGCAGCCATCATTGTTGTTTGGCTGGCCCGGGCTGGGTTCGAACCCGCCAGCTCAGGTGTACCTGACTGGCGCCTTAGCCCTTTGAGCCACAGGCGCCGAGCCTAGACCACGTTTTCTTTATCTGTTCATTTGTTGTTAGACATTTAGATTGATTCCATATCTGTCTACTGAAAATAGTGCTTCAGTCAACACGAGATTGCAAGTATCTCTCTGTCATACTGATTTCATGTCCTTAGGATATGTACTCAGTAGTGGGAATCCTGGATTCTGTGATAGTTCTATTTTTAATTTTTTTGAGGAACTTCCATGCTGTTTTCCACAATGACTGCACTGATTTACAGTCCAGCCAGCCGTGTATATTTGTTCCCTTTTCCCTACATCCCAGCTAATACTTGTTTTCTTTTGTCTTTTTGAGAACAACCATTCTGATTAAGTGAGATGATATATCATTGTGATTGGATTTGCATTTCCCTGATGAGTGGTGATATTGAACATTTTTTTCTTATTTGTTGGACATTTGTATGTCTTTTATTGAGATAAGTCTATTAAGGTCTTTGCCCATTTTAGAAATTGGGTTAGTTGGATTTTTGCTATTAAGTTCCTTATATATCCTGAATATTAACACCTTGTTAATGTGTAGTTAATATGTAGATGTATAGATTATAAATATTTTCTCCTATTCTGCAGGCTGTTTCTTCATTCTTTTAATTGTCCTTTGCTATACAAAAGCTTTTTAGTTTGATTTAATTCAATCTGTCTATTTTTGCTTTAGTTATTTGTACTTTTGAGGTCTTGTTTAAAATATCTTTGCTAAGCCCTATGTCATAAATCATTTCCCCTATGTTTTCTTCTAGTAGTTTCACAGCTTTTAGCTTTACATTTAAGTCTTTAATCCATTTAAAGTTGATTATATATTGTGAGATGTAGGGGTCTAGTCTCATTCTTCTGCATGTTGATATTAAAATGTCCCAGCACCATTTATTAAAGAGATTCTCCTTTTCCCAATGTGTGTTTTTGACACCTTGTTAAAATCCATTTGTCTGTAAGTATGTGAATCATTTTCTGGGCTACTTATTTTGTTCCATTGGTCTATGTGTTTTTTTTTTGCCAGTATCATTCTGTTTTTATTTTTTGTTTGTTTTTTTTTAATCCTAGCTGTGTACATTAATGTAATCATGGGGTACAATGTGCTGCTTTCATATACAATTTGAAATATTTCCATCAAACTGGTTAACATAGTCTTCATGGCATGTTCTTAGTGTTTGTGTTAAGACATTTATATTCTGCATTTAGTAAGTGTCACCTGTACCCTTGTAAGATGCACCATAGGTATGGTCCCACCAATTACCCTCCCTCCATCTATCCTCCCCCATGCTGTTTTGATTACTGTAACTTTGTAGTATGTTTTCAAGTCAGATAATGTGATGCCTCCAGCTTTATTATTTTTGCTCAGGATTGCTTTGACTTTTTCAGGTATTTTGTGGATTTCAGGCAAATTTTAGGATTTGTGTTTTTCTATTTATATTTTTATTGTTATTTTGTGAGGGGTCGCATTAAATCTTTATATTGGTTCACTTCATACATCTATTTTAACAATATTTAATCTTCTCTTTCACCATTGTTTTATAATTTTCAGTGTAGAGATCTTTCCCTGTCGTGGTTAAAATTATTCCTAGATATCTTTTTCTTTAGTAGCTATTGTAAATGGAATTATTTTCTTGATTTCTTTTTCTGATAATTCACTATTAGGGCATAGAAATGCCACTTTTTGTATGTTAATTTTATATTCTACAATTTTACTGAACAAATAATATTTTAGTGTAAGTATATGGCAAATATGGAAATAATTACACTGAAAAAATATTCATAGTTTTTCTGAAACTCAAGTTTAACCAGATGTCTGGTACTTTCATTTGCTAAATGTGGGCAATCTTAGTCCCTAGTATTTTGGTAGAGTGTGTAGCACATCTTAGGAACTCAATAAGTATTTGAATGAATTAGTGATTACGTGAAAGAGATCATTTCTTTCTCATGAACAATTGTAAGGTAGATATTATTATTTTACAGGTAAGTTGTTCAGATAATCCAATAAGCTTGTCCATGAGCCCAGAGCCAGGTGGGGATGAGAATCAAATTTTGAAGCTGTTTTTTCTGGCTTTCAATTGTCTTCCTATTCTTTTCATTACATTATGCTGCCTCTCCTTGGTAAAAAGAAGTTTCCTTCTATAGCAGTCAGATTTTGTAGTTGTATCGACAGAAAGCTGAACTTTCCCTCATTTAAGCAGAATGACAGTTTATTAAAGGAGTTTTAGGTGCCCAGGATCCCTGGGAGGAAAGAAAAACAGACCAAAGACTGAATAGCCAGAATCAATGCCCTCAGCCCATGGACTGAGCCCATGGGGATACTGACGTAGCCATTGCTGGGCACAGATGCTGCAGCTTATATCCTTGGTACCACCAGTGTGGCCCACTAGATCACAGCCCAGCCCCTGGCCCCAAGGCCTCCCAGATGTAGCCACTTCTTTGCTTGCCATGCACAGTTTCACATTGTCAGCTTGGAAGAACTGAAGGCACATGTCTTCATCCTAGCTGCAAGGGAGTGCGAGAAAGTGAACCTTTGGTTTTTGAAGAGGAATCCGTCTCTAACTTCCTCTAAACTCTTGAGAAGCTGAGTTCTTCAAACACAGGAAGTGTCTTAAAAGTGTTGGGTAGCCTAAAAGGTAGTATGTGTCCATGTAGCACCTCCTTTGAAGTTGGGTAGCACAGTAGCTCCTAACTTTATAAAACATGCATTACTTTCTATCTTGTTTAAAAACCAGAGTTGTGTTTGCTTTCATTTTTTTAAAGTACCAGCATAGTACTGAGCCTGTACTCACAGAGGACACTCAATAAATAAGTAAATAAAAACCCAGTTCTTTGTGTCATGGGTTTTTACAGATGACTTTAATTCTATTCATCTATATTTTAAAAATGTCCAATCATGAACATTTAAAAATAGTTAAAATCGCCAAACTTACTAAATCACTAGGAGGAAAATTATAGGTTTGCAATCCCTTATTATCTATAATCCTAAAATTCAGAAGTGTCTGAATGTTGAATGATTTTTTTTTCTGATAACCTCATTTGGCAAATGTACCAGACCTTGAATGACATGAGGCTATTTATAGTCTTTATTAGCCAATTTAATTGAATATTCATATGTTTCCTGTCAGAAATATTAATGCATTTGATTGCGAGCTGTTGCCCTGATCTCACTAGGGATATTATATAGTATGTGACTTCTGTTACCTTTATGAAATCTAGAAAAATTCTGATGTTTAAGACTCATCAGTTCCCAAGGATTTTGTTGAAGTGGATATGCATGTGTATATGTGTATATAAACTTGCATAATATGTACATAGAAGTTCTGTAAGATACATTCAAAACTATCAATAGTGATTATCTCTAAGAGAAAGGGTACAATGGGGGAAAACATTGAGAAATAGATGTATGCTTCATATTCTTCATCATTTCTAATAATCATTATAATAAAATAATTGCCTTTTTCATGAAAGAATTGAATGGAAATTTTATTATATTTAGCAAAATAATGGCACTATTAAATTTAAAAGACAGTCAAGTAGGCTGTGCCTTTACATATTGGTTCAACATACTGATTGCTGACAAGGGCCTAAAAAACGTTATACACACAACAGGCAGCCTCCTGCCTTTTGGATAAAGTATGTATGCTCTAGTGGCAGAAAATTGCATCGGCAAAAGCACTTTAATTTTTGTAAAAACAAATAAATAAATGAATAAAGGCACACAAAAATGTGATGAGTAAATGAAACTACTGTTATTAGTGAAGGGTTTGGCGTGTTTTATGAAGTCTGAATGATTACTCATGCACTGTACATTTGCAGAAGTTCTTTAACAGAAGTCAGATTCATATGAAGTAGCAGAGGTTAGTAGGTGGATGGGAGTATTAGACTCAGTGAGTTTTTGGAGGATTGGTTGGTAGCTGGTGTTTTGCTTGTTAACAGGCTACTTCTCTGACTCAGCCTATAGGATGGCTTTCCAGGGTAAGTCTGATTTTGCTTTTCTGGGTTTAAAATATAGTGGTAAGGGAGAACTGACTAGTTAGTTGCCTTTTACACTGGATTCTGTAAATCCATTGTGCCTGCATTTCTCCTATGAGAGAGACATTTATCGTATTTCAGCATATTCTGGTGTTCCTGCTGCTGATTTTTATAGCTTTGCCTCACCTCTCTCTAATTTTTAAAGTCAAAGGCCCAAGTGCTGAAAGGATTTGCAAGGGGAATTGCAAAGGTTATACGTAAGTTCTGTGGCTGGAGTGTGGAGAGAATGTGATCAAGCTGTGGCCTCATGACCCTTTCTTTTAAAGAGGTTTCCAGTAAATTAGTGTAGCACACTTTGTGGTGCTTGTTTATGACCTTTTAAAACATGGTTTAGATTTTGCTGAGTGGACATCGCTGAAGCTTTATGACATGTAATAATGTTTTCAACCTGTTCTTTTTTTTTTTTTTTTTTGTACTGAAACGATGTCATGTATCAGTCAATGTGAAGTTCATTTTTTTTTTTTTTTTTCTTTTTAAGGGACTTGGGAAAATGTTCAATTTTAGAGTCCGTCCCTAGATTCTAACTCCAGAGAATGTTGGTTCTTGAGGTCAGGGAAAAGAGTGAGGGTTTGCCATGCTCTTACAAATGAGCTTTGTAGTAATCACTCATGAAATGATAAAAACATGTCTTTTCCCACTGGATGTTAAATGCACTTTTCATTAGCCTCAGTACAGGGAACAAAATCATGTGATTTTTTTTTTTTTTTTAAGTTTAGCCATAATCACTTTCTAAAGGCAGTTTTCATGTTGTGGCTGCTTTTTTCTGCTGGCATCTAGCACAGTGGAGGACTTTATCTGTGTGCATCTTTTAGCAGACTCTGATGAGTTGGTTACTAGGTTCTGAGTAGGGCTCTCAATGGAAGAACCCGCTCTTATCTGGTCAGCCTGGGCTGGACGTGTTGCTACCCCCTTCTCTCCGGCACACGAGGGTCACTGTGAGGGGCTGAGGCATGTCTGTGGTCCATAGGTTTTTTTAGTGGCAGTGATGTCTGTGTGAGGCTCAGAAGAAGCCTGCCTGAAGGTTTCATTCATGTATGTTCAGTAGAAAAGAGCACTGTTCTGCTCTAAATGCAGTCCTGCCTCAAGAGACAATGATACATAAAACAGAATGAGGGAATTTCAGTTGATTTTTTAAATAATGAGAACATGCACAGTAGGATGTTGAAGCATAAAAGCACTAACATCCTTAGTATGTGGAGCTCACAGAGAAATACTTGCACCTGCTCTCCCCTCGCCCAGTCTGAAGCCCTGTCTGGAGGGTTATGTGAGGGTGGAGGTTAATGTGGTTTATCTTTCTGAGACATAAATAGTTCTTGAATAATTGGGGTAGTGGTCTAAAAGTGTCCTGATTCCACTGATCAGTAATTAGGGACTTTTCCGTGCTGATGGAGCTAGGGTCTATTAAGGAGTGGAATGTGAGATGAAATACGAGTCCCTGAAGAGCCTTCTCCCTTACGAGGGGGCGCGCTGGGCTCCCGGACCTCGCCTCTGGTCCCCTCGCCAGGCTGGCCCTCTGTCTTTCGCTGAGAGGTGAGCTTTGGTTGAAATGCGGTGGAGTTCACTTTACCCCTTGTCAAACGCAGCCATTCCAGGAATGCTTCTGCAGCTCCAACAAGATGAGCTGCCCCACGCCGTCCCTCCTGTCAGGCACACACAGAGGCACTGGGACAGGGAAAGGGATCTTGAGGGAAGGCTTCACTAAGCTGGAAATGCCTAGAAGAATAAGATCGTTGCATCTTTCAGTGCGAGTCCGGGAGCGTGCAGTGTGGTGGAGGAGGACACCTGAACGGCACCTGCAGATGGAACCCCGTGACCTTTTCCAGGGTTCCCTGCTCACCCTTTCTTGAGCCTTCCTGCGACTTGCCAAGCAGCATTTTTTTTTTTTTTAAAGAAGGGAATCTTAATTATCAATGATTCCAGAGCAGATTATTATGTATACAGTTCATGCTGCCTCTTTTGAGTTTATCCTGTTGCCCTAATTTCCCAGTGTTTCTCAGCAGCTCATGCAAAGGTCTCCAGTGCTCTTGATGCCTGGTTGTGTGGTGCCGAGTTGGGAAATTTAATTAAGCAGATAGAATGAGAGGCGCCTTTCACCTTTTGTAGGAAAGAAAAAACTCAAGACTGGGCTTACACATATAATCTTCCCTGTAATTTACAAAACTCTTAAATCCATGTTCACACATACAAAAACTAAATCTTAAAATAACTCCTCCCAGGGAATAACAGGAAAAATTGTAGGCAGTCTTCCTGAGGCTTTAATGCATTTAGTTGCTACTAAAAGAATTCAAACACAGCTTATCTTTATGTAGTTAATTCTGGTGATAGAATACTTGAAAAGGTGGTAGATAAAAAGGGCAGGGTGCAATTTTCAAAGCTGTAGTTTGCAGGAGACGAATAATATGAGTCCATTTTCTTTTCCAAATGTGGTATTTATGTAATTTATATTTTTAACAAATCTTAGAACTCAGATGAAAATAGTAATTAATCTTAAGTGTAAGAAATGTTGTAGCTATGGCAAATTTGGAAACTTTCGGATGTCCTCTTGGTGGTAAAAGCACATTCTATTGAATATTCTAATTTGTATGTCACAGAGCACAGTGCTGAGCAGACAGCACGTGCTATCTTAAGTTCATGTTAATTAATTAATGTTAAATGATTGAGTCAATTTGGTAATACTTCTTTTTGCCTCAGAAAAGTAAGCAGATTTAATTTAGAAGTGGCAGGTCAATTTTAAAGCCAAGTTAAGATAAGCATAAGTAGGTCAAGTGAAATAGTACACACAGCAGAGATATTAAGAATGCATATGCACAAGAAAAAAGACTGGAAGGAAAATCACCAAAAGGTTTACATGCGAACGTGGTGAATGATTTTTATTTTTTATACATTTTTGTTTGCCTTTAATTTCCCCCACTGAACAAGTACAGCCTTTGCAGCATGTTACGTTCATGACACATAAGAAGTTTTATATAACTCTTTGTTGAATCTTGAGTTAATAAATTCATCATAAATATGATAGGAATCAAATATAATTTGAGTGGTCTCTCCTGAGGTTGAGCAGTAGACTAGCTTTGAGTGGAACTTACATTCTAGTAAAATTCAATTTTGCAAATAATATTTTATGCAGAATTTTGCTAGAGTCCGTTTCTAAAATATTATCAGGCTATTACAGAATCATGTAGTGGATATCACAGGGCTTACAAAAAAATTCATTGGTGTATCTTAAACAAGATGAGATAGGCAGGTTAAACATGGTAGACAGTTTTACACTTATTAAATGGGTAATTAATACATCAACACGACAGACTTGCTATTCTGCCTTGAATAAGACTTGTCATTTGCTTGTGGAGGTGGCCGAAGAGTTGCAGCTTGTAGTTAGAATATTATGAAGTGATGGAAGGAAGTTAATCTAAATCAGACGAAAAGCTCTAGCACCAGGTGTACACGGGTGTGGTGGATAATATATGGAGTACACTTATATTAATATATAAGTAGCTGGCAGATGTTTGAAGTGTGTGCTTGATGGAGCTGGGTGCCATCTTCTGTGATCATCTAGTGTTTCTTGTGGGCAAAATCATGCATAGACAAATCAAAATTTATTGGGGTCACGCTCAAATTGTCCCTAAGAATCCACAAAGTTGTAGCAAAGTTGCATTTTCAAAGTGAGCATCATGGCAGATGTGAGTGTGTATGAGACAGATGAGGTCAAGCTGCACGAGGTCCAGGAATGTCAAAAACCCTGGGTGGAACCTAGACTCCCCATCACCACCTCAGGGGATCCATGGAGCATTGCTGTGTGGTGTGAGCTTGATTGTCCTTTGGTTTGTGACCTGGAAGGGTGCAGAATGCTATTTTTCTTGTGGAGACATTCTGTCCTACCTGTGTATTCTCTGGCTGGTGACTGGAGGCATGCCAAGTGCTTTGAATTTACAACTTTAGTTCCATGACCAGATGGACTGCCCAGTAAAGGAAATGGCCTTGAACTTAACACCCTCTAGAATACTTGCTTCAGGTCCTTGCCAGAGAGTCTAACCTTGAACATAGTTATACTCAATACTTAGCAAATGCTGCTGTGAAAAACCAATCTTTATGGATTATAGCACGAAGGACAGAGGTTCATTTGTTTTGCTGGATACTGAAACAATGAGAGAGGAAGGGTGTGTCATTTGAAAAATCATTTTCCAGCTCGGCGCCTGTGGCTCAACGGGCTAAGGCACCAGCCATGTACTCCTGAGCTGACGGGTTCGAATCCAGCCTGGGCCCACCAAACAACAATGATGGCTGCAACCAAAAAAATGGCCGGGCGTTGTGGTGGGTGCCTATAGTCCCAGCTACTTGGGAGGCGGAGGTAAGAGACTCGCTTGAGCCCAGGAATTGGAGGTTGCTGTGAGCTGTGATGCCACAGCACTCTCTCCAGGGTGACAGCTTGAGGCTCTGTCTCAAAAAAAAAAAAAAAGAAAAACCATTTTCCAAGGTGTCAGTGTTTAAGGAACGTGTCTGAATTTTATGTTTATCAGAAGGGGTCTTTGGTTATAAAGTAGTTAAAGGAAGTCTACTGAAAATCTATGCCTGAAATGATCTAGACCAGTCGAAGTCTCTATTCTGAGATGTGATAGACCTGAGAATTTGTGTCTCCTCCCTCAGCCTCCACAATTAGTTTTACTAAATTATATTTGGTGTTTTGCCCTGTTTCCTGAAGATCACTATAAGACAGAGCCTTATATGTCTTAATTACATGGGATTCATATCTTCTGGATGCTACAATGTCCTCTTTATGAAGACTCTTGGAAAAAGTGCCTGTCTGCTGGATTCAATACCACAAATGACTGTACACAGCTTTGGGTTTTTGTTTTATGGGTCTAGTCAGTCATGTAATTCATACGTTTTCTTCCTCTTTATGGCCACAGATATGTTTTCTTTGAGCCACACTTTTTTTTTCTTAACCAAAAGAAAAACTATTTGCCAACTTTGGAATGAGAATATTTCACACTAGTGTGTTTGAATTACCAGCATCTATTGAAAAATCAAATCTGGCCACGTCGGGCTCTCATGTCTCGATGGCAACCATGGGCTCCAGGGAAGAAGTATTGCCATTTTCCATAAAATAGAACAGGCACTCTTTAGTTTGTTTTAGTTTTTAATTTTACCTGCCTGGACCTTATAGATGTTTAACACTAAGCCTTCTGGATTAGGAAGAAATTTGTGTCCCATCGCTAGAAAATGTGCAGACATTTATTTGCATTTGTGTGCTAATCTAATCTTATTCCCGAGGTCTTTTTTTTTTTTTCCTTGAATTCTCTTTCCTTCATCTACTCACATTAGTTTATGTTGTTGTTTCATCTTGGGATGTTGTGAGCTTTTTCATAAGCTGTCTTAGGTCCTTTAGAGAAGAAACAAGGCATAAATAAATAAGGATAGATAGGTAGCACCTGTGGCTCAAGGAGTAGGGTGCCAGCCCCATATACTGGGGGTGGTGGGTTCAAGCCTGGCCCTGCCAAAAACTGCAAAAAAAAAAAAAAAAAAAAGAAATAGAAAATAGGAGAGTCACCCCCTTCTCCCCTACATCATTTTATTTTTAATTTTGCCTGGCAAGTTTAAAATGATTTCAGCTTTTTCTCTGACCTATTTTAGTAGTCTACTTGATTCTAGTACTATTCAGAGCCCTGCAATTCTGTTTTCTTTTTTCTTTCTTTCCTTTCATCCTTTCTCCCTCCCTCCCTTTCTTTCTTTTCTTGCAGAATCTATGAGAGAACATATTCAGCCTACACATTTGTTTTTTACCTATGACTGCTTGACTTTCCATGATCTTGTGTTAAGATCTGAAGTGCTAAGTCAGAAAAGTTGTTAATTTAGCTCTAGGAGGATGTATCAGGACATTATGAACCTCTTGAAGGCTCTCTACTGAGTGCGAAGCCCATGAGACGTCCTCATTCAATGTGTACATGTACGTACGTACGTACGTATGTATGGGCGCTACTGTGGCTCCTGGAGAATTGGAGGGAAGGCAGTTGTTGCTGCTGGCTGGAAATCTACTGTTCTGAGACTTGCTGTTAGATGTATTTCCTGTAGTCTTAGTACTGTTGAAAATACCTCTGAATTGATCAACATGGGGAATCTGACTTTTCCAATACAATAGAGTTCAGGATTTCCAAATTCCCTTGAGAAATCTGAAGAGCCAACAAGAATGGATAACTTCTGCCCTTGGATGGGTTTGTGCCTAGTTGCCGACCAGGCACAACTGCCCGCCCAGTTGTCTCCATGAGTCTGGGGCTGAATACAGATTTGCCCTGTGCCCTCCGTTGTCCTGGTGTGTCATTGTTACTTTGTGCCATGTTGGTCTACCTCCCCCTGACCTTGCTGCTGAAGCATACCCACCTGTCTGGCAGGCATTGGATTGGGTTTTCTTTCTTCTCAGCAGGGTAAACTTCCTCAATAAGAGTGTCATGGGTACGTGTATATATGGGTAAAAAGAACACTGTGTCCATTTAGTCAACAGATATTTATTAGGTGCCTACTATGTGCCAAGAACTATTCCAGTGCTGGGGATAGAACTGTCAATAAAACAGGCAAAGATAATGTACCCTACTGGAGTTACATTCTGATAGGGAGCGGTTAGGTACTGTAAAGTAAAATAAGGCCAGTGGGGCGGGGGGAGTGGAGGGACTTCATTTCTAATCAGAGACTGATAAGTTGGACTCTGCTGCTGAGGATTCTTTAAAACAGAGACCTGAATTAGCAGAGCACTGAGCCATGTAACTCTCTGGGGAAGCACATGGTGGGCCATGGAGGGTCAAAGAGTAACATCCCCAAGAAAAGAACATGGGATTTGGCATTAGACAAAGCTTTTATTTCAAGTGCTGCCTCTCCTAAGAGTGTGGAATGGGACTGGTTGCTAATGCTCTCTGGCCCATGTCTGGGAACGCATCTCTAAAATGGTAAGATTCTGCAATACAGGACAGCGCTTTTCTTACTAGGGTCTACTGAGGGCCAGCTTTGCTTTTCAACTCTTGGTGTTTGCAAACTGTATGTGCAGTTAATACATACAACAATGATTTAAAAAGAACATAAAGCCTCTTAAAATTAGGATCTGGCTGGGCTGGGTGGCTCATACCTCTAATTCTAGCACTTTGGGAGGCTGGGGAAGGAGGATCACTTGTGCCCATGATTATGGATTGCAGTGAGCTGTGATTATACCACTATTCTCCAGCTTGGGTGATGAGTAGAACCTCCTCTCTGAAAACAAAACAACAACCAAAAGCAGGGTCTTAGGAAGTATGTCTCATAGTCCTGGAGATTAATGACAAGGAAAATAGTTAGCTGTGAAGCATGTGCACAAGGAATTTCTCTTTAATGGCAATTACGTGTTTGTAGCAAGACATACCTACAAATCATATAGAGGACTTCTGTGACCCAGGAAAGGGACTTGGGAGTTGTGGACTGTTTCCCTTCGAGGGCATTAGCCTGATTGAACTAAATTTAGCTAAATATTGGTCACGCTCCAGAAGGGCAATGGGAACCACACTGTGGGCTGGGATTGGTCTTAATTGTATCTGTTGCCATTCCTTGGTGTATCCCAACTTGTAACATAGTACCCGTGAGTTTATAGTTAGAGCTTGGTAAATATTTGGTAAAGAGTGAATAAAATCAAAGCAAGCATGTAGTTTCAAACTCTTTCATAAGATAGCATTGGAGTCCCTCTGGAAAGGTATCACATATTCAGCCAGTTTCTTTCCCAAAAAGGACATCCTAGAACTACAGGTGATTAAAACAACTAAGATGGCGTTAAGGCGGAGCTACTGCAATGTCTTATATGCTTTAACTCATTTTGCTGTGTTCCTTTACAGATGATGAAATGGAGGTCACAGCTAGTCAGTGGCAGAGCCAGGTCGTTTGGCTCCAGGGCTTGTGTTTGTGACTCCAGGAGCATGTGACTTAGAGGGAAGAATTACTAGCAGTTACAGAACCAGATGTATGGATTCAGTGGATTCTGTTAGTGGGGTTGGTGCCCTCACTTTTCTGGTACAAACCATTTTTTTCATGTGACACAGGTTTTGGGTGGAGAAAGGTCTGCTTCCTCCTCACGTTTCTCTGGGTTTCTCGAAGACTCCACAAAGCCTGTGTTTTAGTTGAATGCCTTGAGATGTTGTATTAGGTTTTGTGAAAGCCGTGGGGATCCCTTCCCAACGTGAATATTGGCTTTTCGATTCAGATGTGACGTGGGCATTTTCTAACTGCCGTGTTCCTATTTCCACGTGCTTCACAGCCTAGGAGTAAATATTTGGTAGCATTCGTGTTTAATGACGTGCTTGTCACATTATCCCCGGGTCGGCCTCGCCCCTCCCGTCTGACTCTGCCTCCCAAACACATGCTACTTCTTGTTCTGGTACAGTTAGATTTGCTGCTTATTTTCATTGCGAACAGAATGAACTCACTGACTCCTATGCTTTTGTAGGAGAACAGATTTGAAGCCAAAAGAAGGGGAGGGGGGATTTGTAACAGTCTGCTGGGTTCAGCGAGGATCATTGGAATCCCTACGTTTTCCTTTTATCTGTGTGCTTTAACGTGCAGGGAACGCGGAGGCAGCATCAGAGTCAATGGCAGAGATAAGCAGATATTCTGGCCGGCTTTTTGGAGAAGATGAAAATGGTTGTGTTTCTTATGACTTTATTTTTCCAGAGCTGACTCTCTGGTAATATCACTCTGGCAAATATTGGCTGGCCACGGAACATTTTAAAAAGCAAGGGTTTTGTGAATGTCCTGTCTATTGCCATGGCTGAGGAATCAAAACAAAAAATTCTCTGCACATTTCCTCGAGCACTCATGGATGGGTTCCAGGATTACATTTATGTCAGCTCCCAGACCACATGAAGAATTTAAAATAAACTATTACTGAAAACACAATGATTAAGAAGAATTGGGCTATTTTTCCCTTTGTTGCCTGGTGTGGCTGTGCTCTGAGTGGTGGCAAAGATGAACCCAGTGCGAAAGAGCTTTGCAAAAGTTTGTTTTCAGATGCTTGTTGTGGACAGGATGACAACGACAGCCACAGGTGACATCCATTTAGCTTCTGAAATCTCTGTTCCTACTAAGGCAGGAGCAGATGCTGGTGATATTCGGGAACAAACCTGCCACAGACATCTCAAAGATTGCCCTAACTTCTATTTTTCTCTTTCTCTAGAATATGTGATTTATGAGGAGAGCTAATACAGCGGGAGTTTACAGGAGGGTATTTTGAGAGTTGCTTTTTGCAGCGGGGTTTTATTTGGGCAGAGATCCTCTGCAGGACCTCGGGGATCTGTGGGTGAAGCAGGATGGCTCAGACTTACACCAGGGAGTTGAAGTGGTGGTGCTGTTTTGGAGGGGCTCCTTGCGCGAGGCCATGTGAGTTTAGCATCAGTTTGTGGCGACAGTGGGTGGTGATGGTGATGACAGCTATGATGATGGTGTTGTTACTAACGGCAGCTGCAACACGTTCAGTGCTTGCTCTTCAGGTTCTGTGCCAAGTGCATCCCACAAATTATTCCATGAGTTATCTTGCAACAGCCGGTGAAGTGGGGAGTGTTCTCACCCCAGTTTGCAGATGAGGAAACTGCAGCTTAGAGGAGTTGAATGATTTCCCCACAGGACACAACTAATGTGCAAGGGAAGGAACGTGGCTCTGAGCTGAGTTATTCCCGAGGTCTCAGAGCCTGGGCTCTGAGCCTTCATCCTCACTCCATCTTTTCTAGAAGTAGGGGACTCTTGCTTGGACCATTTCAGAGCCTTTTGCTTGTGGCCTCACTTTCTTCCTCTTTTTCCCCTTAGATGTTTCCCCCGACACCAGTTTTCTGCACCATGTACCTGACCGTTGCTGGCCCACCTTCCTTGCGTCTTTCTCTGGCCTCTCCCTCTCAGTCTTCAGAATTGTCCTGCCCTGGGGTTCTCTCCTTAGACTTCTCCCAATTCTCTGTTTCTGTCTTAAAACTCTGTGCAGCTTATAGTCAGGATTTCTAACCTATAGTCCATGCGTTGAGATTTGTGCATCTCTGCCTGTGTGAATTTTCTCTGGAAGGTCTGTAGTTTTCACATAAGTCTTAGACAAGTGTTAGATCAAAAAGGTAAAGATCTTGTTTATAGGGTTTCCCCACCCTGCCACAGGAATGAGCACCCAGAGGAAAGGAGCATCTCTTGCTCATGTTTACTTCTCTGTATTGGCATAATAGTGTAATATTTTTTGAATGTCTGGATAAATGAATCTATGTTCTAATAGGACCATGAGGTTGTATATATAACGTGTGGGTTAAGAACATAGAATTCAGATTCTAACTGTTCCTTGGGTTGAATTTCTTCTTTCTGAATCCTTTAGCAAGTATTATAATCTCTTAAAGCCTCCTTCTCCTCTTTGGTGAAAGAACATGATAGTATTTAGGGTAGAAGGTTGTTATTAAAGATTAATATAAGGTAATGCTTGTGAAATACACAGCATGGGAACATGTAGCATACCTTACATAATTAGTTGCTATTATTATTATTATTTAGGGATCTTTGAAAGGGACCAAAGGATGAGGTTCTCTTGATTTTCCTAGAGACTATTACAGAGTCACTAAAACCAAAAGAATTTTCCTGCCTCTCTCCAGACTTAAAGACTTAGGACCAATACGCTGTCTTTGGCAGTGGTGTCAGGCGCAGGGCATTCCTCCCCGAAATGTTTTTCTTGGACATTTCCTCTCCCTGTGGCCTTGACCCTGGAAGTACAGTGACCCAGGCTCTGCAGACAGATACCCGAAGTGCCAGCTAATGGAAATTTTGTGATGGGGCACTCTGCCCCCAAGGATTTGGGCATATGTTTTTTTGTGTTTAAATCAACAGAAAAAAGTGCAGCTGTAGCCACCCCTCTGCATAACCGTTGAAGTAGCCCTTTTGCTCACATGTTCTCAGAGCTCCCAAGTGCTGGGCCCACCACTTGCCACCCCCTCTGTGCGTGGCAGGTAAGGACAGCGGGTCAGATGAAAGGCAGAGGCCAGCCGGGCGTCATCACTTATTTACACAGCAGTGATGAATGGTTTTACATAGATAAAGACATATAATTTATTTATAATTGTCTGGTCACCAGGGTCACATTGGCAAAAAGGAGCCCTTAGGAAGGTGCTTTGGTTGGATACTTCTGAACTCTGGCCCATTAATGTGTACTAAATATAGAAAAGGTAGTCCAAAATCTCTTTGCAGAAAATATATTGTGAGCTGGATTTCATTGGCTTAAGGGGGGAATTTTTCTACTTTTCCTGTAGGTGTCTTTTAAGTATATACCATTTCTTTTTATCACTGGTAACTGTGTGACCTTGACTGAGTCACTTGCAAATATCCGTTTTTGGTAAATCTTAGTAATGGATTGCACTTTTATTGCTAATTGCTAGGAACTGGAAACAGCCCAAATATCCTTACCCTGTGGAAAGGATAAGTAAGCTGTGGTTCATCCATGTAATGGAATACTAATTACTGATTAAAACGAAAAAGTTAGCGATACCTGCAGTAACATGGATGGATCTCAAGTGCTTCTGCTAAGGGAGAGGAACTAGACTCAGAAGTCTACACACGCTATAATTCTACTCATATACCATTTGGAAAAAGCAACACTATAGGAGCAGAAAACTGGTATGTGGTTTTAGGGGGTTGGGATTGGGGGGAGTTGACTGTAAAGGGGAAGTGCAAGAGAGTTTAGCGGGGGGACCATTCTGTTCTTTGCTTGTGATGGTGGTTGCACGACTCTGGTCATTTCAAAACTTATAGCTCTGTACAACAAAAAGGCGAATTTTCATGTATATACGTAAAAGAATAAAAAAGAGATGGTGGCATCTATTTACCCAGCATGCTCACAGAGACATGTTGCTTTGAAAAAGGTAACACATGTAATTTACATATCCCAAATGTTTATTGATTGCCTTCTGTAATTCACCACTTTATGGAAATCACAAAAGAAATATTGATCCCTACACTTAGAGATACACGAATAACAATCTCCTTTGATAAACATGCACCTACAACTTTAAGGTGATTCTAAGGTTATAATTATATCATAGGTCATTAGATAGAGAAGAAAGAGGTATCCAGTTGGGATTGCTGTCCTGGCTCCTAACACTGTAGATTAAAACGGTCTGGGTTTTAATTAACTTTATACAAATGGAATCATATAGCCCATGCTCTCCTCTCCAGATCCTTCTGCTCAACATCATGTATGTGAGAGTCACCCCTTGCTAGTCTGTGCCAGGGCTTATTCCACTGTGTGATTATATCATTATTCTGCTGTCGATGGGCACATCCTACAGGTCTGCACGATTATGAGCCGTGGAGCTATGCACAGTATTGCTCTATGCTTTTTGGTGAACACACTTACACATTTCTGTCCCGTATGTACTAAGAAGTAGAATTACTGCGTTATAAGGCATGCTGTGTTCAGCGTTGGTGGATACTTCAAACCATTTTCCAAAAGTCTTTTTATGAATTTACACCGTCAGCAGTAGTGGCTGAGTGGTCCAGTTACTGTTTCCTTATCATCATTTGATAATACATCGCTGTTTCATGTTATTGAAGAACAGGCAAAGTTTTGTTTTTTTGTGGAAAGGAATGGTTAGCGCAGGAAATGTACTCCAGGCAAGAGAACAACCAAAGCAAGAATAGACAGCTAGAGTTACGAGGAAGTCGTTCATAATGGTTGGAATTGGTGTCATAGATAATACTAGAAAGGTGAGTTGGCCCTTGATTGCCAGTCAATTTAAAACATTAAAGAAAATCATTCATTGTATAGTGAGGAACCACTGATTTTCTTAAAGGAATTGCCTGAAAACTGTAAACCGTTCTTTATAAAGGGCTATCAAGTAGTAGATGTTGGGTGTATCAGGGCAGTGGTTCACAACCTTCCTGATGCCTCCCAATGCCGCGACCCTTTAATACAGTTCCTCATGTTGTGCTGACCCCCAACCATAAAATTATTTTTGTTGCTACTTCATAACTGTAATTTTGCTACTGTTAAGATCATAAGGTAAATATCTGATATGCAGGATGTATTTTCCTTGTTACAAAGGGGTCCCGACCCACAGGTTGAGAACAGCTGTGTTAGGGGAAGTTGGTGGAAGTCGGTAGAAGAATTTAGTAGTCCAAGTCAGACTTGAACCGTGTCAGCATATCTGTGAGGACAGAGGACAGAGGTTGATAGATAAGATGTGATGAGTGACAGTTCAGTGGTGGCTGAGGGGAAGGAAGAGTAAGAGATACTTCTAAACCTGGTGATGCCACAGCCAGTTATGTTAAAATTCAGTGTTAACCTTCTTACTGCCTTAAACGGGTAACTTAACATTTGCTGTCTCCATTTCTGTATTTCTTTTACACTCCTTATTGTTAAATTTTTTCATTATTGAAAATAGAGTTGGAACTACGGTTGTCCCTAAGTATTCTTGGAGATTGGTTCTCGGACCCTCTCGGAGACCAAAATCTGCGGATGTTCAAGTCCCTGATTAAAACCACACAGTATTTGTATATAAACGATGCATATTCTCCCATAGTCTTTAAATGATCTCCAGATTAGTTGTAATGCCTAACACAATGTAAGTAGTTGTTACACTACCTTGTTTTTTATTTGTGTTATTTTGTAACATGTATTGTTTTCCACTGGTCTGACTTTAAAATATTTTCAGTCCGGGGGTGGCTAAATCCATGGACGTGGAAACTGTGGGTGTGGAGGGCTGACTGTACTTTGTCTTCTGTGTGGGAGAGGCGTTCACTCTACAGAACAGTTTCTCAACCTGGGCACTGATGACATTTGGGGCCAGATATTCCTCCTTGGGGGGCTGCACCGCTCGTGATGGGAGGGTTAGCAGCGTCCCTGGTTTCCACCCAGTAGGTGCCAGGAGCACTTAGTTCCCCACTTGTAGAAACTGAGGGGATCTCCCGACATTGCCAAATGTCCCCTGGGGACAAAACTGACCCTTGTTGAGAATCCCTGAAGTATTAGCTGTATTAGTATTAGTGTCACTAGTATTAGTATTAGTGAGAAGGCACTGAGTTACCGTGACTGGCTAGCGACAGCATCGTGGCCCACCTGCCTCTTGGTACTTCCCTGTGGCCCTATCCCAGCCCCAGCTGTCTGCTGTGAATGGCCGCGTTTTCTCTTGTGTTTCGGTAGGAGCCCCTCCCGTGCTGGGCTTATTCCTCTTTCACGGGGCTTGCGGGCCTGCCTGCTCCTGCTGGGCCCTCCTTGCCCTGCCTCCTGCCTGGACGTAGTCTTCACAGGGCTGCTGAGCCAAACATACTCTGTGCATTTGTAAATTGTTTCCATTTCCCCGAAGCAAGAAATAAAACAAAAGCCACCACATTTTTTGAAATTGTCAGTATTAGAAGCTATAATAAGAAATACATGTTAATGAATCAACCTTGAATACCAATTAGTTAGAAAATGTACATATTTGAAGTACACCTTTTTTAGTATTTTTAGTGTTTCGGTGTTAACTTGGAGTTATGAATTGTAGAAAATAGCCAAATATAAAAATAATGGGACCATTTGATATTTACAATGAAAATCCAAAACATTTAGATTGAAATATATTGAATTAGCACACAGCTGTCCCGTAACTTTGTGTTTGGATTTTTTTTTTCCAAGTACCCCATGAAACTAGTACACGAATCCCAAAGTGTTGTAAAGCTGGCTCCATCTAGTGTTTGAAAGTATTATAGAGCTGGGGGGGGGAAATATCTGTACTAGGAATCTCTTTTGGTACTTCTTTATGGAATTAGGAAAAAAGCAAACCCAAACAAAACTGGACTTGGAAGCTCAATTTGTACTCCAGGAGATAACAGAGACGGCAGACCCACCCCCGCATCCAGGAGAGGTCTTTTATACGGGGGAACATCAACCCAAGCACGCCTGACATTTTGTTCTAACAGCCTTGCCTTCTTTTTCTGGAAAGCGGACTTGTTTACAGGCAGTATCAGCAAATGTGGTATGTCCCTGCCATTGTGACATTCTCAGACCTACTTGGCTGGCTACCCACTTTTCCGGTATGGGGTGATAGCTGAGAGTCCTGCTCGTTTTCCGCAGTTAGGGAGAGATTAGGGCCAGGGCCACTTACTCTGATTTCAGAACCCTCCGTGGTTTTCTTTATCAGACTGAAATTCTTTTTAGCTGTTAGCTTCTCACTACCCTAGAGTAGGCCACTATTTCTGGGCTATGTTTAATCTTATTTCCGTTGAAGGATTCTGGCACATTCTCGCTCTCTTTTTTTTTTTTTCTCCTAGGCAGTGTTCTCTAAATTTTAGCTATTATTATGCCCTGTTCACTACTTTGGCCTCCCCCCATACTAATGGAGGCTTAAAATATTAAGCATATATTTTAAAGGAAATGTTATTATACATGGAAGCCATAAGTGGATGTGCATGGAAAAGGAATATAATGAAAATGGAAGAAAATTGTTAGATTCTTGCTAGGTGTGTTTGGAATGGCCGGAGTCGGAGGTCTGAGATTTGTTGTTAACAAAGGGCAAGTGTTGAGAGAAGAAGACGTATTAGGGTCCAACAGAGACTTTTCTCGGAGATGAAAGAGATTGAAAGGCCTTTCTCACTGTGTGACTCCATGGCTGTTTAACATGGAGTCTAGCCGTCTCATCTGACATTACCTTGTATGCCACACTCTGGGGAACTTTGCTCAAGATTGACCATGCTTGCCAAAGGAAGTCTATCATTCTTCCCCGAATTTCCAAAGCCATTGCTTCCCCTAAAAAGCCTTTTAAAATAATTCTTTTCTTTTTTAGGAACATCCTTAATAAATATAAATTGTACTGATATGTTGAGTTCCGTTTTTGTTTCATTCTTGTAATTTCGTGTTTTCTTGATCTTTTTTTTCCAACCATATTAAGTTCTTTCAGGAGATTGTTTCTTTTTGCATTTCTTTCTAGTAAATGCCATTAATTTAACTCGTGCTTGGCATAAATAGTCAGGGAAGTCTGCTTCAGTCACTTTCTGTTTTTTTTTTTTTTTTAGTCAGAGCATGGTCAGAGTTAGCCAAAAAAAGCATCAGGATCAATCAGTTAATGATTTAACCCACTGATGAATATTGAGTGCCTTCTCTGTGTCTGGAATTGTACCTGGTGGAAGAAGGAGGTAGTGTACTCAATAGACATGGTTCATGCCTTTATAGAATTCAGAATCAAGTATGGGGTACAGACAAATGAAGAGACAACCAGCTCAAGGGTCTAATTTTAGAATTAGTTTGCTTTTGTAATCCTTGGGTAGCTGAAATCCATCAGTCAACTCAGAGCAGAGAGCCGTAGCAAGGAATGTGTGACCCTGGCTTTTCAAACCCCAGATCTGTGCTCATTTGCATCTTTACTTTGGTTGGTTAACTCACCTCACTGCCTGTCCCTTCATTTCCTTATTTAAATAAAAAGATTTAATAATACACTTGAGGTATGATATGCAAATATGAGATACAGTTGCCAATGTGACAATATGATGAAGAATTCTCCATTCTCTTTGTTTTTTTAATGAGGCCGAGACATGATCTCATTGTTTTCTCAAAATTTCAAATTTCCTACCTGGCACCCTAGGAAATGTGTATGCTCCTTGCCCCAAAGTTAGAAGCCAGACATCCTTGTTAATGGGAATATCATGTGGAAAGTGTCTGAAGATTGCAAATCCATGTAATTTTTAAGTTGTCTGTTTAAATTAATAAATGATTTGAGCATTCAGTTACTCTAAAACAGGGGTCCTCAAACTATGGCCCGCAGGCCACATGTGGCCTATCGAGGACATTTATCCAGTCCACCGGGTGTTTTTGCTGCAACTGCCTGTCCTGCTTAGCAGCCAACTCCTCCTGGGCCGCAGTGCACATGTGTGGAATGCAGTCTCCCACTCCCCTCCTTCTCTCTTTCCCTCGACGCCTCCTCTCAGTCTCCGGTGAGACTGAGACTCTTGATCAGAGGAGTAACGAGCTTGCCTGTGCAGAGCCTGCTGCTGCCTGAGGACCGAGGTAAGAACAAGTTAGGATTTTTTTTTCCTGAAGTTAGGAAGTCTTTTTTTTTTTTTTTAAGATAGGGGGCGCCTTTTTTTTCTTTTCATTTCAAATATTGTATTTGTATTTCTTCCTGTTTTGGTTAGTTTTTGCAGTTTTTGGCCAGGGCTGGGTTTGAACCCACCACCTCCCATATATAGGGCTGGTGCGCTACTCCTGTAAGCCACAGGCACTGCCCCCGTTTTGGTTTTTTTACTTCAAAATAAGAAATGTGCAGTGTGCATAGGAATTTGTTCATAGTTTTTTTTAAACTATAGTCTGGCCCTCAAACGGTCTGAGGGACAGTGAACTGGCCTCCTGTTTAAAAAGTTTGAGGACCCCTGCTCTAAAACATTTCTCTTTTAAGAATCATGGTATATCTGATGTATCTCAAGTTTATTGAATGGTACCTGGTAGGTGCTCATTAAGTGTTTATTGACTGAATGAGTTTTAATAAGAATAATGTTGGCTCACTGCCCGTAGCTCATTGAGCAAGGTGCTAGCCACATACACCAAGGCTGGTGGGTTTGAGCCCAGCCTGGGCCAGCTAACCAACAATGACAACTGCAACAAAAAAATAGCAGGGCGTTGTGGTGGGTGCCTGTAGTCCCAGCTACTTGGGAGGCTGAGGCAAGAGAATTGCTTAAGCCTAAGAGTTGGAGGTTGCTGTGAGCTGTGACTCCATGGCATTCTACCAAGGGCAACATAGTGAGACTCCGTCTCAAAAAAAAAAAAAAAAAAAAAAAAAGGGCGGTGCCGGGGGGGCCGGGGGTTGGGTGCCGGCCCCCTGTACCAAGGTTGGCAGGTTCAAACCTGGCCCTGGCCGAACAGCAGCAAAAAAATAGCCGGGCGTTGTGGCGGGCACCTGTAGTCCCAGTTGCTTGGGAGGCCGAGACAAGAGAATTGCCTAAGCCCAGGACTTGGAGGTTGCTGTGAGCCATGAAGCCATGGCACTCTACCAAGGGCGACAAAGTGAGACTCTGTCTCAAAAAAAAAAAAATGTGATTCTTCAATCCTTTACCTATGTTTTTGTTCACATCCTTTGAAAATGAACCAATATCTTTTGATATTAGGAGCCAGATAATAACCTTGAATTGGAGTATTTATTATTCTCTGTGTCTAGATCACCTTGCCTATAAATATCTGGCAGGCAATTAATACTTAGTAAATGTTTAAGGGAAAATTAGGTAGTTTTGTTAGGCTCTTTTTTTTTAAGGACATTAACTTAATTTTTTAAGTGAAAATTTAAGTTTTCTTTTGTGTCACTTCATGACAGTGTTACTTGAAATTACAAAGACTATTAATTTAAAATATTGGTTATTTTAACATTTTCTAATCAACAAAAATATATACTTTGATTATAGGAAAGACTCCCTAGAGTGTGAATTAAATACAGAAAGCTAATGTGTGTTGAATTTATTATGATTGATTGGAGTTTATTATGATTAATCAACACACAGGAAGGATTTTTCTGAAAATCCTATTTTTTTCATTTGCAGTCCTGTTTGCTCAGCATAACTGAAACAGGATGTCATTAGTATGAGAGTATGTGAGATGCCTTGAAAATTTAGGAAATTTAACTGTTAACACAAATTTAACATCAGGAAGGGGTTTGATCCCTTATCGTTTCACTTATTTAAATACATGATTTCCTGTTTGACTGTTGGTTATAGTTACATAGTAAAAATATAAACTAAAATTCTAATTGACATACTGAATTAAGCAGAAGGGTCCCTGGGCTGTAATTTGGTTTTGTAGCTAAGACAGCTATTGAAAGGCATTGTTATGCTTCCATGTATTCTTCAAATAAGAAAAGAAAAGAAAAGGCAGAGTTGGTTGTCTACAATCAGAAGTTACTGTTTGTTGCAGCTCAATTTACAATCACCAAAATGTGGAAAGAGCCTAAATTCCCATCAACCCAGGAATGGATCAACAAGCTGTGGTATACACAATGGAATACTATTCAGCCACAAAAAGATGGAGACTTTACATTCTTTTATTAACCTAAATGGATGTGGAACACATTATTCTTAGTAAAGCATCCAAGAATGGAGAAATAAGAATCCTATGTACTGAATTCTGATATGAGGACAATTAATGTCCTAGTCCACAGTGGGGGTGGGGGATGGGGAGAGCTGAGAAAGGGAAGGGGGGGGGTCAAGGGGTATGGTACACCTTTTAGGGGCAAGACACAAATATAAGAGAGTCCTTATCTAACAAAAGCAATCAGTGTAACCTGGTTCTGTGTTCCCTCAATGAATCCCTAACAACAACAAAAAATTACAGATAACCACCAACACTCAGTATTTAGTTATTCATTGTGAATATATTAATCACAAATTCATCTGTATCTTTCCTGAACTTACATGTATTTTGAATCTGTACAGCCTCTTCAAATACCAAGTTTTAAAAATATCTTAAGCATTGTTCCAATGAATAACTTTTATTTGCCCTAGAACTTGAAATTCTTTGAGGCTCTGGGCTGATTTTTTCATGACCTAACAGTGTTCTGAAATAGAGCTGTTATTTCTTGCATAACATTGCTATTTTTTCATGACCATCCTAAGTACTTTTCATACTTCACCTCATGTAATCATCTCATTAATCAGTGAAATAGGTGATGTTAATAGTCCCATTTTATAGATGAAGATCTTGGCACTCAGAAGTTAAATGACTTACCCAGGGTTAAGCTAGGAACAGGGTGTGTGTGTGTGTGTGTGTGTGTGTATGTGTATGTGTGTGTGCATATGTGTATGTGTGTCTGCAGCGAATCATCGTACTATGCCCTGTCCAGTTGGAAAAATGGTGCTCAGTTTATATCCATAGGAACCATGTATCGGTTATTCATGCATTTATAAAACAGTAGACCTCTCAGATGTTTGTTTCCCATAGGTTGAAACCACTGTCCTGAATCCTTATTGTATCTTGTACAAATCGTAGTTTTTATACTCAGTAACTTTTATACTCACCTTCTAAAATGGCATCATTGTTTATAAGAAATAGTCTCTTGCTACTTTCAGCTCACTCTTTGGAGGAACAAAAATATTTAAGTTATATGAATAGACTAGAAAACCTAGCTGACCAACTATGCCCTTTTTCTTTATCTCAGCACTTTTTTTTTTGAGCTGTTCCCTGGACCATAAAGGATTAGGTGGTTCTCTGATCTGCTAATGTCCTGTGGCTCATTTCCAAGATGGCCATAAGGGAAGTGGGGGTTCACTCACCTTCCATGGCAGCTGAGCCTTAGCTAAGGTGGTCTATAGAGTTTACTTCTAATAGCTGAATTTTATGTTGCTTTAAAATATTGTAATATCTTGTCTCCTGCTTGGAAGAAGGGAAAAAGCCATGTAGATGACGGTGACAATGCTCTCCAGTTTCAATCTACAGTATCCTTAGAAGACAGACAGAGGGCTTGGCGCCTGTGGTTCAACGGGCTAAGGCGCCAGCCACATACACTTGAGCTGGTGGGTTTGAATCCAGCCCGGGCCCGCCAAGCAACAATGACGGCTGCAAAAAATGGCTGGGTGTTGTAGCGGGCACCTGTAGGCCCAGCTACTTGGGAGGCAGAGGCAAGAGACTTGCTTGAGCCCAGGAGTTGGAGGGCCACAGCACTCTATCCAGGATGACAGCTTGAGGCTCTGTCTCAAAACAAAAAAAAAAAAAAAAAAAAAAAAAAAAAAAAAAGACAGACAGAGACATCATATTCTTAGTTGCTCTAAATTTTTTCATTATTAAAAAAAAAGTTACAAGGAGTAACAGAGATGTTCCCAGTGTTCTTTATAAACAGGGTAATAGTTAACTATAAAACAGAAAAACATCATGATTTTGAAGTCTCAAAGTGAAAGATTTTATTTATTGTGCAAGCCTATTTTGAATAACCCTGCCCTTCCCACTGACAGTAATCTTTCCCTATTTATTTACCTTGAGAAGAAAGATAATTGCATTTTTATTACATCTTTCATTTAAAGAAATTATGAAATCCGCGTAGTGTCATTGGTATTTCTCTCTCCAGCTTTGTGTTGCTTTGCCTTCTCGGCTTATATTGTAGACTGTAGTCTGCTATTGAAAACACTGGTTCCCATCTATAGACCACAAAGAAAGGCCTTTGAATTGCCTTTAATGCAGGAGCATGTATTTCTTTGGAAGTGAACCCTAAGACAAAGACAGAGAATATCAGCGAATTTAAGGTAAGGGACTAATATGTTGTATTGATAATACATTAAATGATAGAGTCCAGCTAATAGTTTTTCCTTCATTCATCACTTAAATACTCACTTGAAATGCCCTTTGTGGATTACATTTTTATTACCAGGATAGATTTTTCTAAATAGTTTTAAACATTTTTCTTTGGTTGTTTGTATAAGCTTCTAAACATCTCTTTAATAATGCTGGGATATGTCTAAATCAAGTTTTCCTGGGGTCATCTTAGTCTCTTCTGTATTTTCCTTTCAACCTTGAAGGACTTTTGGGGGGTGTGATTTGAGGCTACAATGAGTCATCTTTGAGAAAATTCTGTAATATCACTGTTACAGGGAGATCTGTTCTTGGTGGGAGAAGAACCTGGATGAGAGAGATAAACGTGATTGAATGGTACTGAACAGTTGTTTCTGCAGATAGGTAGTCATTAAAAATTTTATTCGGTCAGGCTGTGATGGTTTCCAATTAGAACTATGGGGCCAGTTCCTTGTAACTATACGCCAATACTTTATCCATCAAAGTGAGTTGTATTCAGTCACTAAAAGCTAATAAATAGTGTATAATTGTGTCTCTCATTTATGTCTGTTGACTTCCTAATTGATTAAACACTAGCCTCCCATTCATTATACTTCATAGATCCTTCCATAGTTGATCTTTTTTCATTTTGTCACTCATTTGTCCATTCTCCTTTCCTTCTGAGCACTGCTACTGAGAATAAAATAAATACCAAAGACCAGCCTTTCAAGAAGAAAAGACAAATTAAAAAAAAATGATTACAAGTTGAATTAAGTACTATAAAATAAAGAAACAGTGAAAGAGCAGAAAACAAAAGTGGATGTTTCTGCTTTAGGGAAGATGGTCTGGGAAGATCTCTTGGAGGAGATCTTGAAATTTAAATTCTGCAAACTTGCTCTGCTGGAGCGTGAGGAGCCGGCCAAGGGCAAGAGGGTATTGTGACCTCCCTGCTCTCACTAAGCACAGGCGTGTGTGTGAGGCTCAGGAGTCTTGGGTGTGAAAGCAAAGCCTCTTGCATCTTCATGTTTGTCTTCTCCAAAGCACTGGGATCAGTGCCTCTCACACACATGCTGGGCAACTCAGTAGATGTTTGTGTTGGAGGACCTTTTGGTGGCATCTGACTCTGTAGAAAGCGAGCATAATGGCATGTGGGGAGAAGAGATGGTTGTGTTACTCTTGAGAGTACTGCTTGAGTTTTGTTACTGCTTTCATGAAACTATTTAATTACCCTACCAGAAGGCTTTCACTGAACATTCAAAGCATGTCCATATTAATTCCAAGTAGATACTTTAAAGAAGATATGTTAATAACATTTTTATTCAGCATTTAAAAGGAGCTTAAGTTGAGATCTGTGGCTCATTTCTTAATCCTAGCACCCTGGGAGGCCAATGAGAGATCCTGTCTCTATTAAAAAGGTAGGAAAAACATTAGCCAGGCATTGTGCTGAGGCAGGAGGATCAGTTGAACCCAGAAACCCAGAAGTTTGAGGTTACCATAAGCTAGACTGATGCTATGGCACTCTAGCCTGAGCACAGAATGAGACTCTTTTTTTTTTTTTTTTGAGACAGAAAAAAGAGCTTACATTTTGAGTATTTCCCCGCCACTCTTAAATCTTAGAGAATTTACATAGACAATGTTATATAGTGTAAGACCTATAAGACTTCCTTTACATTATAATATGTTATCTATAACATATAATATATCATGTTATCTATAAGTTATAATATGTCATATTATTATATATTAGTAGAAATATGTATATGTTTCCAGACCTGACTTCATTTTAGACTCTGATGAGGATCTTTTCAAAAAAACAACATAATTCCAAATCCTACTCTTGCAGGGTCTGTTTGGGGAATGATTTTTGGCATTTCTATAATACTTGTAAAATCTTCTGTACTTGCTTTAAGGGGGTGATCTAGAGGGAATGTGCTTCTGATAGGAATACTAGTTTGGGATCCACTGGCTGGGATCATAATGAAATATGTCAAGACTAGGTAAATTGTGTATAGTAAATGCCTGGCCCATAGTAAGCTGTCAAATTTGTGAGGCTGGCAAATAGAAGAGTTTACTGAGAAGAACAACGACTATCAAAAGCAAAAATATAAGAAAATGGTAGCTTTAGGGGAGCAATAAAACATTCAGTGCCCAAACAGAATGTGAATTCTGAGCTGGGATAAAACAGTAGGTTTGCTTCTCTTCACCTAAGTTTTGGACAGGAGAACAAGTAAAGTCTCTTATCTTTTCTCTAACTCATTCAAAACAGTGATTGACTTTTTCCTTCCAAAAAAGATTCCGAAGGCCAATTTAGGTTCCGAAAAAAAAATTGACTGTCACTTGGAAGGTTGATTGCTTTAAGTTCTATTTTTAGTTAAGGTTCAGTTTTTAAAGGGTCAGTGAGAATTCTGATGACTATAGTCAATTTGCTGCTATTTAGGGCAAGAAGGGTAATTGTGATTTGTAAAGCATTGGAGCACAGGTCAGGTTTTTATTCTGTGTTATGTGTCTTATTTTTTTAATATTATCCCCCCCCACCAATTCTTAGTTTGTGTTTAAATTTATGATTTTGAAAAAAATTATTTTAAATTATCATATGGTTATAATTGTACATATTTATTTGGTACATGTGATATTTTGATAATGGTCAAATTGGGGTAATTGGCCTATTTGTTACTTATACCCAAACCATATTTATTTGGTACATGTGATATTTGATAATGGTCAAATTGGGTTATTTGGAATATCGGTTATTTCAAGCATTTATCCTTTCTTTGTGTTTGTGGTGTATTCATATGCATATACATATTTGTGCAGACTTAGGATACACATTGGGAGGGTACACCTGTGCAAAAGAGAATTGCTTCTACATTATAAATTGATTCACTTTAAAGATATTTGTTAAATGTCAAACCACAGACTATTCTACAAAGTTCTAGGGATATATGGAAACCAAACAGACGTGGTCTTGATACTCAGAAGACATTTGTTGAATAATTTGAGTGCTGACTTGAGGGGTAGTATTGGGAAAATGTGAATTTTGAAGGAGGTGACATGTAATCACATTTAAGTCAAACTTTACTCCATCTGCTAGTGACCATTTCATTGGCGTGTCCAAGAAGATTCCCTGAGCACTGTAGTATAAGCTAGATCTTTCCAAAGTGCTATAAGTAAATTGAGCATTTGCCTCTTGCAGGTAATTTTATTTAAACACTTACATAAATGGTCAATGGAAATCTTTTTTGGAGTGGTGGATTGTCCAAGATAAAAAGTCAAGTCATGTTATTGGCTGAACATAGCAGGGGAACATTTGGCACCACATTGTGTCCCCTTTAGGAATGGCTGGAATTGATGCTGTTGGTTTCATGGTCAACATTTGAGAACCCATGGAGGGTACAGACTTTCCGTATGTGTGAGCATGTAATAAATCAGAGTTTCAGTTCTAATATTTACCCAGTACCTTGTTGCTTAATTCAGCTTCAAATAGTGCCCAAGGTGAAAGACAGTCTGGCTTGATTGTTTATTGAATTGATTTTTGAGAAATTAACTTTTTAAAAGATGGGGTCTTGCTATGTTGCCCAGGCTGGACTCAAGCCCCTAGGGTCAAGCAATCATTATGCCTCAGTCTCCTGAGTAGCTGGGACTACAGGTACCCTCTACCTTACCTGGCTTGATTTAAGAAAAATAAACCCTGAAAGTTCCTGATACGGTAATCGCCTATCTTCTCTTTGTCCCTCAATCTTCCACTTTCTCAAATATTTTTTGTTGTTTTTTTTACTTTGTACAATTTCCCTTTATTCTCTCAATCAGTCAGTGTTAATCCAGGATAGCTGTTGCTAACCACAATCTTGACGAGTCTTTTTGTTTGTTTTTGTTTTGTTGTTGTTGTCATTGTTTAGCAGGCCTGGTCCAGGTTCAAACTCACCAGCCCCAGTGCACGTGGCCATCACCCTAAGCCCTGAGCAACGGGCGGGGAGCCTTGAAGAGAGTTTTTTAGAACTGAGATTTACCGAGTATCAGACCGTGCTGAACGTACCACTCATGTTATCTCATTCAGCTCTCACAGTCCCTCATCATTTCTCCTCTCTCAGGAAAAGAAATTGGAGCACAGTGAGTTGAGTAAGTTTGCACACAATCACAGAATTAGTGAGCAGTGGCATTGGAATCTAGATCAATCCACATCATAACCCTGAATTCCTAATTTTCATGCCAAGCTGAGCTAGTGGCAGAAGGGAAGTGGGGCGAGCTAGAAAGAGAAATGGAGTGACAGCCCCCAGTGCCCAGCACCGTGCCCGGCGTATGGAAGTGTTTGGTGACTGCTGTTGATGAATGCAGGTATTAGCCCTGGACATTTTTTACTTTGTTCCTTCTATTCAGTGGCCCGTGGGTTTACCAGTCAACCGCCCACTTTTCTCCACCTTGCACCTTCACCCTCCCCACCCCCACTGCCCTCCAGGAGCTATCATCACTTCCGCCAGAGCTACTGCGGTGCTTAATCTTACCCATCTTCCAGTTGGCTCGTAACGCAGCAGCCAGAGAGACCTTTCTAAAAACTCAAACCTGAGCTCATCATTCCCCTGCCCGCCGTCTCTTAGTGGTTTCTTGTTCATCTTGGAACAAGCTCAGTGACCTTTCCCTGTCCTGTCCTGCCTTGTCTGGCCCCGGTAAATGCTTCGGTCTCACTCTGTCCTCCAACCACAGCAGGTCCTCCTGGGCACTACCTGTCCCTCACAGAGCTCTTGGCATGTGTTGTTACTACTGCCTGGAAGACTTTTCTTCCATATTCTCCCTCTACCCCACTCTGTTCTCAATCCAGAGGTCCCTGCGTAAGCCTTTTCTGACCCTTAAGTCTTTCACCACTCTGTGCCGGGTTAACACATTTCTTATATATTTATGTGATGAATTAATATGCATTACCCGCTAGACTGTAAGCTGCACGTGTTTATACTGTGCCTGAGACATTGTAGGTGTTCCGTAAATAAATACTTAGTAAACAAAAGAAACACTGAATGAATGAATGAATGAATGATCAAAGAATAAACAGAGCCAGAAATTGATTGGCTGAGACTTCTGGCTGAATATTTCCTCTTTTTAGAGGGAAGTTAAAAAAAGACAACTTAATTATATTATGGAATATGAGTTTGCTTGTGGCTTATAGAGATCGTACTATTTTCCACCCATTGACTGGGAGGTAAACCTAGGCCCAGAGAGGTGAAGTAACCTGCCCAGAGTACACAGCTGGTCAGTGTCAGATGTCTTTGCTCTGACCTTTGAATTGTGTGTGGGGAGAAACATAGGGATAGTGTTTTTATTCCCTTGCAGGGAATCTTTGTCTGTTGGAGCTGCATAAATGTTTAATGATATCGATGTTGTCATGTCTGGATGTTACAGTGTATTTTTGAGAACATGTATTGCTATTTTTTTCTCTCTACCACTGTGTTCAGAATTGTATTGCACAGAATACACAGAAATGTGGCCTTAGCCATTTGTGTGTCCTGCAAGACTGGTGCCCCCAGTTACAAGCAGCCTGTGTTTTACTGGCACTGGGACTAGGCAAGAACCGCCCTCACAATGTACTTGGGGTCTGGAGGTAAGAAATGCCGAGTCCGATTCTCTAACCTGTCAGCAGGAGGGCACATTTGATTATCGAGCACCAGAAATGCCTGTGCACAGATGCGGAACAGCTGCTGTGTGATGAGTTGATGCCCGAGATCTCCCAAACTGACAAAGGACATGAGCAATCCCAGAAGCCACCCTCCTAGGTTCGGGGACTCCATTGAGTGTTAAAAATTCCCCGGGATGGGAAACTACCTCTGCTTTCAAGTTCTCTAGTAACAGGCAGTCCCTACAAACCTCCCCCGGTCTCTGAGCGGGGCAGGCTTAAGAAGCATCCCGAGGTGCTCGCCTGGCTGCTGGGCTAGTTTCTGGCCATGCCTGGGTCCAGGAGTGGCCCCCTCTGTGGTGTGAGGCAGCATTTTTGCCCTTCAGGTAGAGTAGGTGCTGGATTAAACAGGTCTGCTGTTGCAGACAGACACCAGGCACTGTTCTAGCAAGGAGCTGTGTTTGGATTGGAGTTTCCAGGGCCTTATCAGGAGCCACCCCTAGTGACACAGCCAGTGCCAGAACTAAGTTTGACTTTCACTCTTCGCCAAGGGCTTGCAGAACACCTTAAAGGAAAAAAGATGGAGGCACTTGGAGTTCAGATGTTCATGCCATGCTCCTTTGAAAGCTTGTATCTGTAAGTGAAGTTTTATTCTGGAAATAATCTTGGGACCACTTAGCAGAAGCATTTTATTTTCTTTTTCAGGGGAAGAAGGGAATGTTTTGTTGGGAGTTAAAAATACTGGAGCTGTTACTTTGTGACTGGCTTTAATCAGCTTCAGCTGTAACCTCTGATAGGCGGCTATGACAAGTATTATAGCTAATTTGTGGGGTGGGGAGTGCGAACTGCTAGCTCAGTATCTTTGTCCTCGTTTAATACGGAATGTTGGTCTTAAGTTAATAATGACCAAGAGAACTGGCTGCCTGAAAAATCTGACTTAGAGCAGAGCTTGATTTATGATTGCAAGATAGATTACAGCCAGCTTTGCTATGAATAAAAAAGAATTTTCTTCAGGAAAATAGTGTGCTTGCACCGTAGTGACCTTTGTCAAAACTGCCCCAATGTAAACATTTTGGATTTTTAATCCCTCGCTTTTTCTGATAGTGGAATAACAGTTGTATTGATAAGTATCTCATTTGCATTTTTGTGTATTGATTTTTCTTTTTTTTTGGAGGGGCAAAACAAAACATCCAGACACCAGCATTCTTTGCCTGACGTATAAATGTAGAATAAGTTTCAAATTGGAAATTTCAAAGAAATACTAAAATGGAGAAAAACTAAATGGATGGCAAACCCCCTCCCACCTTTGACATTTACTTTCACTGTTAGGTGATAAGATTTGAAAACAATACTAAAAGCTGTGTCCCTAAGTGAGTAGGCATTCAAGCAAATCAACTTATGCAAAAGCCACCTCTGGAGCTTAATAATTATTTACTGAACGTTCCTGGGTCATGAGAGAGGTTCTGATTAAGTCAGAAGAGCATTATGTTCAGCAGCTTGTGAAGGTATGTTTAAAGATGGCAAGAATAATGGAAAAATACTAGATGTGGCAGAACTATTTTTAGAATTTGATTTTTTTAAAAAATAAAATTCCCCTAAGTTTAAGTGTGAGTTAAAGTTCATCATTTTCAGTAGATACATCTTGAAAAGTTGTCATAAAAGATGGTTTTAAAAATGATTTCTCATTTCTTATGCTTCTATTTTTGCCAAGTTTAGTTTGCTTTTTAATAGATGCTTTGGAATTTTTTTCATTCTCTGGTGTCATTAAAACAATTTAATTACTTATCTCTATAAAATGAGGGTGCATTTTATGAACAAAGTGCATATAATTATGTATTTAAAATGTCGTTATGCTGGAAGTGTTGTAAATTTTTGCTGTATAAATGAGTTGAGAGAGGGGAGATGAAGTCTGCACTTTGTGATTCATACCTTATAGGAATGTACTCTGTACCTTCCCGGGCTTCTTAAATATTAATTTTAAGTGAGTTAATGGATGGCAAGAACAGGTGAAACTTGCTGTTCTGATGCAGCACATGAACAGTGGTTATATCAAACCAGAATTTACACCCAAATTCTTCATTTTGAATTTCTCTTTTTAGTTCATTGAAATACTTGTCATCGGAACATGCTTCCCTTAGGAACTCTCAAAATGAAATTCTTAGCAAATACCTTTGACAAAACTTGTTCACTGGGCTATAGCCCATTTTCTTCTTTTGCATGTGTGTGTGTTTTTGTTTTTTTTTTAGGAAGGCACACAGCATGAATTAATGGTTTACTTTATAGTTTTTTCTAGGAAAGCAAAGGAACATGATAGTAGAAGGTAACAGTATAGAATTTTGGCACCCTAGAAAGTAACTTGTTGGTTTTCACCAGTTTCTAGATTTTCAGATGTTCAGAGGATACCATTGCAGGAATTCAAACACAGTATAAAGAATTCATTGCCTGACTTTTACTTGTCACCGTTGTTTGTGGACTATTCTAAGTATCTTACCTGTACTAACACGTTTGGTTCTCACAACTGCTCTATGATGAAGATACTTTTATCCACTCCAATTTTGCAAGTGACAGAACTGAAGTTTGAGCAGGTTAAAACATCTTGCCCAAGTCGTACAACTAAGAAATGATAGAACTAGGATCTTTTTTTTTGAGACAGAGCCTCAAGCTTTTACCCTGGATAGAGTGCTGTGGCATTACAGCTCACAGCAACCTCTAATTCCTGGTTCAAGCGAGTCTCCTGCCTCTGCCTCCCAAGTAGCTGGGACTACAGGCGCCTGCCACAACTCCTGGCTATTTTTTTGGTTGCAGCCGTCGTTGTTGTTTGGCGGGCCCGGGCTGGATTTGAACCCATCTGCTCAGGTGTACATGGCTGGCACTTTAGCCCATTGGGGCACAGGCGCCGAGCCTAGAACTAGGATCTTAACCCAGGAATTTTAGCTCTAGGACTTACATTCTTGTCTGCTGTCTTCTCTGGATTTTCACTCAAGATCCTAAATGAATTAATGTTTCTTTCTCTGCCTTTTTTTTTTTTTGAGTGCGTTTCTCCCATCCCCAGATTTCTGAATTGTCAAACCATAACTCAGTTGAGCTTTTGAGGAGCCACGATCAGTCCCTGTGCCATATTGTTTGTCTAGCAAATGGACTTGTGTTTCCTTAAGTCCAACTCACTGTTGATTGATTATAAGGCAATTGTTTGGGGGAGGAGAAAAATGTGAAAATATATTTATCGATCGAACTATCTCTTCTGACTTAGGAAATCTTAAAATCTATTCCTCTTAGATTAAGGAAATACCGTAGATCCCCAGAGCTCAGAGTTCTTCATCCCAGATGATTTAAGCAAATGGTTTGAATAAAGATCCTCCAGCACTGAGCTTGTAGTATTATTTGATTCTATAGGATAGAGTATTTGTTAGGAGAGAGATACCAAATTTAGTGATTGAAAAAACACTTTTTTTTTAAATTACTATGTGCTTATGAAGATTCTGCCAGGTTGTGAGGGACAGGTAAATAATAGTTTCAGCTTTAAATCCGGACCTCCGCCTTATGGCACAGAATGGTTTCCTGAGCTTCCAACTAGTGCAGTCAAAATACAGGAGATTTGGTGCCAGAGGATTCAAAGAGAGGTAGCTTTTGAAGGAGATTTCCTGAAAGTACCATATGACATTTCTTCTTAAATTGCATTGACAAAACTCAGCATGTGGCCCACCTTGCTCTGGAAAGCTGGGAAATGTTGTGGGTGGGAGTGTATCCAGCCAAAACAAAGAGAAAATAGGAGAATGGTACCAGGTTGTTTGTGGTTCTTAGGCTAAGGTCTTTTTTGAGAATTACTGATATTTTCTAAAGTGTCACAGAACCCAGCCCTGGTATTCCATCAAACTGACTCAGCCAAAGTGGAGGTGGGTGCTTGGGAATCCCTGCCCAGGGTTAGTCTGGGTCTGTCATGGCTGCAGGTCCAGCTTGATCCAAACGCTCAAGTTATGCAAACACGGGTTTCTTCTTTGTTCTTCCGCCTCTTCAGTCCTCTGTCCCTTTTTTATGTTTGATCCAGTTCGCTTTCTTCGCAGACGAACCTAGGAGTTCCAGGTGTACATCCTACCAGCTCTTCCAAGCTGAGTATAAAGAGAGTTATTTGGCTCCCGTAGTTCTGATCAGCTAGGTTCCTTTTGTACCATAGATGACTCTTACTGAACCATCTTAGGTCCATTGCTGAGTTAACCCCTGTGCCCAGAAGAGTGGATATGCTGATTGGCCAATCCTGGGTTGTGCTTCCATATCTGGACATACTGGCAACCCCATAACCTCAAGAATTGAAAGTAAAGGAGGCCAGTTCTTCAAAATTAAATCAGGGTATTTTACCAATATATGGTTAAAAGTGGGGCAGGGTGCTGGGCAGACGTGAATGCCATGGGACCACCTTCTTTTGGTGGTGATTTCAACATTATCTTGCAAACCCTGCATCTGGGTGGTTATGTCCTAGATGCAGTAATTGTTAAGTAATGATAATCTAAAGCTTTTGATCTACAACCTGTTACCGTGCTGTCTAGACAAGTGGATAAAGCATGTTTTGTGATTGGCACAATTATTCGAGTAGGGATAGAAGGGCTTTCTGTCTTCAAAAAGTTCCTTCTGAGTACTTTCACACTCATGTGTGAATTAATGTCATTAGACCACCATATTTCTGGATTAAGACAAGTGCTCTTTCTTTTAAAATACTCTTGGTGGGGCATCTTGCCGTGCCACATCAATTACTTATACCTTATAGGAGATGAAATTTTCAAAGCCTTTTATTTTTTAATTAAAAAAAAATTTTTTTTGACATAGGGTCTCACTCTGCCCAGGCTAGAGTGCTTTGTCCTCAGCCTAGGTCCCAGAAACCTACAACTCCTGGGCTCAAGTGATCCTCTTGCCTGAGCCTACCCAGTAGCTGGGACTACAGGTACCTGCCACCATCCCCAGCTAATTTTTCTATTTTTAGTAGAGACAGTATCTCACTGTAGCTCAGGCTGGTCTCAAACTCCTGAGCTGAAGTGATCCTCCCACCTGGGCCTCCCAAAGTGCTAGCTAGGATTATAGGCATGAGCCACTGTGCCTGGCCCCATTTTACGAAGGGATTCCATACTTGAACAATGTAAGCAGAAATTCTAGAGTGTGGTCAAGTGAAAGGAAGATTGATAGGAAAGACAGAAAACTTGAACATGAGGCCCTTCAACTTTATCTGCTTTATAACCTTTCCAGTGATCTGGCTCTCAGAGGTGATTTCCTTAAAAGGAATTCAGTGTTAAGAATTTACCAGCCCAAAGTGGCACCTGTGTAAAATGGATGTCTGTTATGGTCATAAAATGAAGAAATGGTGAAATTTATATCTTTGGTTTAAAATATCTTTTAGTAAGAACATGACATTCTCTTTAGCTGGAGTATATATAAGTGAGAGACACTTTGAGAGTGGTAAAAATAAACAACTTTAGAAAAAAATCTAGTGATGGAAATTGCTTAGAAGAACATTTTTCATGTATTACAGAGGTAACTAGGCCTTTAGGGTCATCCTTCTAGTGAATTTTTCTCAAACAAACTTTTGACAGCATTTTATTTATAAATTATATATGTGCTAGTTATATTTTATTTATAAGTTAATTACATATACCACTGTCCTAGTATTTACCCTATTCAATATGTACAAAAATAGAAAATAAAACTGATGAGAGAAAATAAACATAAAGAAATGTTCCAAATTTTCTTCCTGTACCCCAGGGCATCATTTTTGGTATCCTCATCTGGGAAATACTGATATAATGGGACTTGTTTCAAGGTTCTCTTTGATTTTGAACTAATCAGTTATTAAGATTAGTCTTATCTGATACCTGCTGAAGGTTCAGCTTAAAGAATATATAGCAAGTCTTAAATAAATATGGACACCAAACAATTAGGGTCTAGGTGTTCGAAAGTAAATTATTTCGAATTTTATCCTATGTATGATTGGTGCTTCTTAGTTTTTAGGATATTTGTCTTCTTTTGTACACATGCAATGAAAGGTGGAAAGCTCTGTGGATGTGTGCAGAATGATGTTCTTTTTTTTTTTTAAGCACCATGATACCCTACGTGTCTGGCAGCACCTGGCCTTAGGAAAGCTTTCAAATATTTGTAGAAAGAAAGGAGGAGAGAAAGGCATATTCCGCAAACTGTTTTATTTTCTTTGTGCCAGAAACCTGGAATGTTTATTATCTAAGCTTCTAATGTTATCATAAAAAGATGGGATTTGGGCAGATTTTTCTTCTTCTTTTTGACCATTAAAACCCAAGTTCGGTGGTGACAGAGGTCCGGAAGATCCCAATATCTAAAGGCAAACGGTGATACCTGGTATCTGGTACTTTCACCTTTATATAGTTATACTACCAATTATTTTAAATACAATGGGTAATATAGTTTCCTATTGCTACTTGCTTTTACCCGACATGATGAAAAAGTCACCCTGAATCACTTTGGACGAAATGGAAAGATTGAGATAATGGAATTGTCTATCACTGAAATGTTAGATACTGAGACTACCGTTAAAAAAAAAAATCCATTTACTAACTCTGATTTGTGGGCTGGGAGGCCTCGGAGGCATTTTCAAGATTCTTTTTTTTTTAAGTGACAGGTTCTTGCTCTTGTCAGGGCTGGAGTGTGGTGGCACCTTCCTACCTCCCTGCAGCCTCGAACTTCTAGGCTCAAACCTCAGCTTCCTGAGTAACTGAGACTACAGGAATGTGTCAGCATACCCAGCTAGTATTTTTGTTTGTTTGTTTGTTTTCTTTTTCATGTTTTCTAGAGATGGGTTCTTGCTATGTTGCACAGGCTGGTCTTGAACTGTTGACCTCAAGTAATCCTCTTGCCTTGGCTTCCCAAAGTGCTAGGATTATAGGCGTGAGCCACTGTGCCTGGCCCCAAAAGGTTCTTAAGATTTTCTTTTTGCTGGTAAAGCAGATTGGTCAGGGACAGTTTCTATAGATTCAGTGTATAAATTCCTTTTATTCTTGATAAAGTCGTTTTGCTGTAACCATAAAGTTCCATTGGCAGTTTTTGGACAGATGTTTTTGCTTGGGTTCATAGCCCATTGGGCAGGAGTGAATAATCCTTCCTGTTCTGGCCCATCCAACACGTTGAATTCAATAGCAGATAGACTCGTCAGAGCTGTGGTCAGGCCCAGTGGAGAAGGGAATGGGCTGTGGACGTCCTTAGACGTGGAAGTAAGTGTTTTGGTCTGAGAATGAGAGATAGGAGTTCATGTCCCAGAGCTTCTACTGACTAGGTGGCTGATCTTCGGTGTTTTAATATTAGTTTGCAAACGTGGCCCAGCATCAGAATCAGTTGCAGTTGGGCCTCACCTAAATTAGGATTTCAGGAATGAGACTAGACATTTTTATTTCAGACAAAGTCATCAGCTGCAGCCAATCTTTTGCATTTGCTGAGTGACAGCCTTTTGCCTATGTCTTAACCTATTCACAACATAGCTTTCTCTCCGTACATGAGGCTGGTAATGTTACAGCTTCCTGTCTCCACTGTGTATTTAAACTTTAGCCATGTGCTTTCCTGGACATAAGTAAATTGTACCCCAGTGCAAGCAAATGCTAGGCTTTGAGTTCTGTCATCCAGATGACTAAAATGAAGATTATTTTTTCATTAGAGAAAAATGTTGCAAGTCTTACTTTGTGGATTGTGAGAGAATTGTAGAATATATTATCTTCTCTCTCCATCCCTACACAACTTCGTCCGGTCCTATGAATTCAGTAGGGATTACCTGGGCTTTATAAGACGTATCTTCTGTGGTTCACAGTTGCACACAGACTTATATTCTTCTTGTGTTAAAAGAAAGTAACGTGTTCATGGTTTAATATTATTTTCATCATGATTTTTTAAACTGTATTTCAGTTTATTGGACCATGTTCTAGTCTAGTCATTGTACTGAGCTTTTTATATCTATTACAAATTTTAATCCTCCCCATGGTGCTGAGAGGCAGGTATATTAAATATTCCTTATAAATAAGGAAAAGCGAAGTTCAAAGAGACGGACCAACTTGGCCATGGTCACAGGTTAGTCCACGGTAGAGCTGGACTCTGCCTGACAAATTGGAGAGGAAATTCAGGGGAAAGCTTAACAGTTCCTTCAGCCTTTCTAGTTTTCATTTGACAACCAGATTCCTGCCTTAGAGGAGGTGATGCTGAGACCATGGCTGATTCCTATGGACTAGTTAAGGGGTGTTGGCTTCTCTTGTCAGGTGAAGGGTGGGCAGGAAGATGTTTGGTTCCCCAGGCATTGGATTTAGTGGAATTTCTGGTATATTTAAGTGGTTGATGAATATAGTACAATAAATTATTTGTAGTTAGGAATATGCCAGATAATTCATGGGCTATACCCAGAATATACTTATTCTATGATAGGGAAGGGGGAGGCTTTAAATCTTAAAAATGTAAATTCAAGTTGGGTGTGGTAGTTGATACCCATAATCCTAGCACATTAGGAGGCTAAGGCAGGATAATCACTTGAGGCCAAGAGTTTGAGATCAGCCTGGGCAACACAGCAAGACCCCATCTCTGTAAAAAATTAAAAAACTAGCCTCACATGAAGGTGCAGCTCTCTAGTCCTAACTACTTAGGAGGCTGAAGCAAGAAAATTGATAAAGCCCAGGAGTTTGAAGCAGTAGTGAGCATGATTATATTATCGCACTCCAGCCTGGGTGATAGGGTGAGACCATGTCTCTTGAAAAAATAAAAATGGAGAACAACAAGTAAAAATGTGAATTCAGCCATAGAGAGGGGACTCTGGTCACGTTTAGAGACTACCTATTGTCAAAGTATTAGATTCCAGCTGGGGGATGAGCCCTTCAATGCAGCTAATTTCAGTACTTGTGATCCGTGTAGAAGCTGCGTTTTGAGAATAACTCGTTCAAGATCACTGTGCTCATCAGAGACGGAGCTAGAACTTGAGTCCAGTTGGGGGCGCCCTCTTTAAGTCAGCGATTACCAACTCTTAGGAGTTGTGTGTCTGTCTGACTGCAGTGATTCTGCTAAGTGCCAGGAAAGGCATTTGCCTTCCCTTTGGAAGCCAGCGGGCAGTTTCTAAGGGGAAAGTGTGTACCTCCCGACATGGAACTCTGTCAGCGTCCTATAATCTAGATAATTGACTTAATTTTAAGGCATCTCAGAAGAATTCTGTGACCGTGGCTTTAAACTCTATGAGATTAGAAACCAGGTATTCCCAGCACCTGGCAATAACTATTTGTTGAATAAATGACCTTTACATAATCTGATTAAAAGGAATCAGACTCAGGGAATTAGGATTATCTAAGTAAGATTGAGCTTCATGGGTCTGGGATGAGTTCAGTTAGCTTTCAAAATTAAATACATTTGGACATCCCTCCTTGGGTATCATTAGTAGCTTCAGCGTCAGAGTCCTCATGTTTTAAAAATAAGCTTTGCAGCCACCTGCGATGTTCTCACAGAAACCCCAGTTTTGAGTTTAAAACATTTTGCTCATTTGTCCTGCTAACACTGTGAAGATATCCTCATTTTTGTCTATAAGGTGATAATTGCAGATTCAATTACTTGTAAAAGAAAGGGATGTTTAAGAGATTGAGTGGAAAGCTGAGAATCTGGGAGTGATCTTTAACAACATAGAAATACCCTGCAGGGACTGTGTGCAATGAAGTGACTCCAGTGCTTCCTCCGCACTCTTTGGGGGGCACTGGGATGGGTGGGAAGATTTGTTAAAATCACTGTCAATTAGCTGAGCTTTGCTAACTTTCTATAAATATAAAGATATATTTGCTACATTTTCTTTATGGGATTTCAGTTTATACTAGTGTACTGCATAAATATGTAGTCCCCTCCCCGCCTAAATGCATCTAAAGCATTTTAGAAAATGCTTTAAATGATACTGTTGTCGACTTGAAAGTTGAAGCCTTCGTGTGGTTGATAACTAGTAATTTTAATTTAAGATGTCTCAAGAATGCTTTACTGTTAATTGAAAGGATTTTTCCCCCAGTATCACAGCCAATGACTTGTCTTGAGCAGCTAATTAGAACGATTATTCCACAGCTGCATTTGCTACGGCACAAAGGTTTGCTCCTGTTTTTATCAAAAGAATCAGTCTCTCTGGGAATGTTTTAACCTGACAGGCTTTGAATAGTAAAACCGCTTATTTATTTATTTATTTTTAAATAGCCGGTTCCCCCCTTCTCCCCTCCCCCCTTTCTTTTTTTGGCTTAGGAAAGTACATTCGAGCTTTGAACACATACTCAAAAGTGGGAAAAGACACTTTCTTCTGATGCTCTTTTAGTAGAGCCTTACCAAGTGAACGGATGATTTTCAGTGAATAGAGTCACGGCTGGGTGTTCTTGTCACGAGGATGAGTACATGATAGTAAAATAAGACGCAAGGTGATAGCATTGTTGAATTTCGTGTGAGTCTGTAGGAAATGTAGGGAAAAAAATAAGGGAAAGAGGGTTTGTGTTTTCTGGGTTGCTGAGGACTTCCAGACAAGCTCGTATGTGCTGCAGACAGTCACTGCTTTCCATCTTAGTGTCAGAATAGTGTCTATTAGGGATCCAGTCTCCTTTCTTCTAGCCAAATGGTGAAAGCCATTTCTTCATGTTCTTGTATTAGTGTCTAGTGGCTTCTGTTCTTCCACTGGTAAAAAAAATATGGCTTTATTATAGTTTAGGGGAAAAAGGAAAGGAAAAAATAAATTTACCTGTAATGCCATTCTTACTCTTACAACTGGGATCATTTTTATCCCTGCTAATCATCTTGTGTGTTTGTGAACATACACACGGCATACTTGTTTTACAGCAGAATATAAATACGCTTTGGAATCCTACTTCTTATTTGCCTCTTACTACATGCATTTCCCATGGCACTGTGCAGTGGTGCAGTTTTTAAAAAATAATAGGTATTATTTTTATTGAATTCATGTGTCGCAATTTACCTAGCCATTCTCATATTATGGGATATGAGACTTGGGTGATTCAAATATTTTAAACTATGTAAAGAGCTTGGTAAGCTCAGTTTTTCTACATTTCCACATTTGTTTACTTAGGAAACTTGTCCATCAAAATGAAATTTCTGAGTCAAATTGTATGAAGACTTTGTAGCTTTTTGATAATATTAGTGCTTTCTAAAAGGATTGTAATAATACACGCCAGCAATGGCCTTGAATAGTTTTTTGTTTTCTTGAAAACTTAGATCATACAATAGATGCTATTTTGCATTTGGCTTTTCTAAGTTCATTATATTATATAGTTTTATTTATATCCATAAATATGTTTCCACACCATTTTAAATGACTGCATTGCATTATATTAAAAGAACTGATCACAATTCACTGAACCAATTTCCTATTGTAAAAATAAGTGAACTACTGGTATAATTGTCGTGATGGAGTTTTTCTAGGACAGTGTGAGAGTGAAATCAGCCTTTCTTCATATTTTCAGTGTTTTATTATCTGAAGTATTTGAAGGTTCTTATCTTTAAGGAGTTATTAAGAATTGTCAATGATTTAAAGGCTTTATTTTGCTTTTTATTAGAAGATCAATACAGATTTATATTCGGGGTACAAATACTTGAAGCGTGACTTTCTCAAGAGCGAATATTTACTCAAATGCTTCTTTTTCTATTTCTAAGGTTTGGTACTATAGGCCCCAGACAGAGATGTAAAAAAAATTGTATTGGGAGGAAGAAACAATGAAATTATCCCGATAGCAGTAAGAGCAGCAGATGTTTAATGAGGTAGTACCTGGTGCTCCCTGGATGAGAAGATTTATGTGCATTATTTTATTTAATCAAATCCCTTAGAAGGAGGTCTTTAAAATATAAATAATGCAATAGAAGTTTTTAAAAGCACCTTCTAGCTTTATAAACAAGAAAGTGAGTAAAAAAATTGTTATTTTTCTTTTTTGATATGGTAACTAAGGCAGAGAAAGGTTTAATAATTTGTTGACATTGTAGAGCTGGCAAGATAAGCAATCAAAAACCATATTTAGGAAAATAAGGAAGTCTTCTTTTTAATGTGGTGACTAGTTTTCAGCATTTTAAAAGTTTTGGGTAGAGTGAGTAGCAAAGCCATGGGAGCTGTCATGGGGAAGGCATAGAGAACGCATAGGAAAGGGTGTGCCAAGGGGAATCGGAAGACAAGACGGTACAAAGAAAACCAGGCTGCAGAAGAATTGGGTTGTCACACCGGCTTGTCTTCTGCCCCCTCACCCAAAGACTAAGGTCGAGTTCAGTGTTAACGTTCTGGTCCAAATGCTTCCTTCATTAATGATTTCACTTCTCCTATGTTAGAACAGTTTCCTCTTGGCAGAACTCACCTTTACTCTAAACAATTTCCAGTTAGTAAACATTTTAGGTGTCTTCAAGGAATTTAGATAACGTGTAGGAGTTGTTATTTGGTTAGATTCAGTTGTATTAAACAAAAAAAGCAAAGCAAGCAATTTATTTTTAAAAGTGGAAATTTGGGTGCCATTAAGACACGCGGCTTCTTGGCAGTACATATGGTGACGCTATATTTGGTGGGGATGAGTAGTGTGCAGTAAAAAATGTCGAAAAAAAAGTAAGCCGCCTGATAAAAATGCCTAGTGCAATCAAGCTGCCTTATTTTAATTCAACTACTAATGACTCGGATCCTGTCACCTCTTGATTTTCAATTATGTGGAGTACCACTCTGCGCCTTGATTATATTTGCGCAGGCTCGTTTTATAGTTTGGTGCAATTTAGGATACCCCAAAGTGCACGCGAAGGGTCTCATTAGGAAACTAAGCGTTGTGTGCCTGTTGGTTTTCCCACAGCAGTTCTGCGGAGCATCCTGGGGCCTCCAAGCCTCCGCTAAGCTCCTCCAGTATGACATCACGCATCTTGCTGCGCCAGCAACTCATGCGTGAGCAGATGCAGGAGCAGGAACGCAGGGAGCAGCAGCAGAAGCTGCAGGCGGCCCAGTTCATGCAGCAGAGAGTGCCCGTGAGTCAGACACCAGCCATCAACGTCACTGTGCCCACCACCCTACCCTCTGCCACCCAGGTGCCAATGGAGGTCCTTAAGGTATGTGAGTGCTGCTCTTGTTGGTTGGACCAAACGTCTTCCATTCTCTATTTGCAAGGTATTTTGTCTATCTGAGTATGTCTTCAGTTCTACAGACTCCTCCGAAGCATGCTGATAAATGCCAACTCCCTTGATTCCTACGTGGCTTTGTGTTTTAAAAGAAGAGTGCAGACGTGCGGTAACTGTAACAGAAACCCTCAACCACGGGGGCAAGTGTCAGTGCTCCGTGAGGATTTGCGAGGAGTAGATGTTTGTTGTCAGGACGTCTTTCCATGTTTCTTTGGGAAAGTTTCAGGATGTAAAAATTCTCTCAAATGGACCTTTTGCAACTTGTATGTATTTTTGTCTTACATAGATGCCACGATCACTCTTGAAGTTTCTTTTTATTTAGCAGGTCATATAGAATCTGAAAGTCTTTTAGAAAGTATCTCCAGACATAAAACTGGAAAAGAGCTTTCTGCTCTTTAGTAGCTAGACGACATAATCCTTTTACTGAAGCGAGTAGTCTGCTTCGGGTCTCTTTGATTTCTTGCTAGAGTAGAAACTGCAGGAGCTTGTTAGCATCATTCTATCAGGGACATATAGCTTCCTAATTACTAGGGAAAGTTGTAACAACTCTAAGAATAGAATTCTGTCACACATAACGGGCTTCCACATCACAGAAGGAGATCACTCCTTGTTTAAAGATAAACATTTTAATTCTTACATATGACCGATTCAAGGAAAGGTGAAGTGGGAGAACTTCGTGACTTTTTATTCATCATTTTTTTTACCTACTCACCCAATGGATTCATTCTGAAAAGTCCCGAGTGTTACTGTTCACTAAACAACGTGAACCTTACATGCCAGTCATTTATTATTGGTTTTTGCATTCATTCATGTGCTCAGAAAAAGTGTCTCCACTCTTTAAGATTTATTACTAAAGCCAATAGATAATGTGTTATAATCAGGAATCAGTACGTGATCCTTCCATCACAGAAAGGAGGAAAGAGATGCTTTAAAGACAAATTAAAAGCCAATTGGTTTTTCTTGATAAAGACTCCTTCAAAATATAGTGATGCACTAATGGAACTTTTTGATAGAGAAACCAACTGAAATTCTGTCAGGGCAAAAATGTTCCAAATGGTTTAGCACAAAATTTTACTCAAATGTGATGCTTGAAATTATCAGAATTAATGAATTTTCACTCTTTTCTCCCCCATCAAGGAAAGCCAAAGTTTTTCTCTCTGACATAGATTACACATTGAATCTTTTTGTTCTGCTTGGGTGAAATTGATAATAACTATTAAGTTATCATAGATGTAAGATTTATTTAAGTTGTCTTGTGTTTGCAAGAATCATAAATGTTTTGTCTATACCTTAAGTTGTTTAAAGTATGAATTAATAGTGATAAGATGTGGAGAAATATATTTTGGGTTAGTCACAATCGTTTATTATTTTAATCTGAAAGGCAATTTAGAGGAGTTAACATGGATTTGGGGGAGTAGTGTTTTATGTCCAACGTGAAGGTAATGTTAGAAACTGTATTTAAGTTTAAGTGAAATCAGTATTCCTATTAACGCAGTTACATTTGATGGCGGAGAAATTACCCAAATGCAAATGTGTTGAAGTATCATTTTCATATCATATTTAAAAGAGTATGATTTCTAAATGTTTTTATTACTTAAAATATATTATTTTTGAAAATAATTGAAGTTCAAATCTACATTAAATTGTTTCAATAATATGCCCATTTTTTTCTTGTATGTTGCTCTGGCCTGGTACCATTTGACTAAGCTGCAGTCTTCAATTTAGGTACACTAGAAAAATGTCCAAAGTTAAAACACAAACAAATTATTAAACTGGAAGACATAACCTAACTAAAAATAAGTAACTGGTAAATTTATATTTTATGCTGCTGTAGTTTACGTTTAATTTTCCTTTTTTATTTCAATTATATAAACTAGTGAAGTAAGTCATAGACATGAAAAGAAGGAATTGTTGGCATAGCCATAGGGAGAGAAATTTAGAGAAATTTTAGTGCCCTTAAGTGAAGAACAAAATAAGAATGTATGATTTCCTGTAAGGTGATATTCTAAGAAATTCAAGTAACATTTTAAAAGAAAGTATCATACAAGTGATTGCTTCAGATAGTTAACTCAGTATCGCATATAGTTGGCATAGTTACAAAAGTTTTGTATATGAAATATTCATTATAAAAATAAATGAGAGACAGGTGGTCATTTTTTCCTTTTTGTAGTTTTAAAATCATAATCATAGCTTTATGAAGTCAATAGTGAATAGCAAAACAGTTAATATACTTAATCTTGGACCATTTTCAATGAATGTATGTTTTTGAAAAACGGCAACACCACGTGTACTAATTGAGTGCATTATGATACAGATTAGATTGGATAAATATTCTCTCATACTTTAGCCATAGTAAATTTTCCATTTAATTTTTAAAGGTTTAAATTGCTGAAACAGAGCATACCTGCTTCTCGGTGGAGGAAGATGTGTACAATTAGACCTGCTAGCAAGTGCTAGAAAATCTGGTTAAATCCGTCCATCTGCCAGCTGGTTTGCAAGGACCTGACGAAGAAAGGGCATAGTTTAGTTTTCACATGTAGAAACACATACACACACACTAACACACACACACACAATCTTAAGTTACCCGCATTCTACTCTCTATGAGTTGAATGACGGATTTTAAAAAGCTAGTATTTCAGGTTAATCCCTTTCTTTGGCAGAGTTAATCTTAAAATATACAGCTTTAAAAAGCATGTTATAACATCGTCAGCATCTGGCAAACTTAAGACTAATTCATGTTAGATGTTGGAAATTTGCATCACGCCTTCCTCAACACATGCGTATCATTCGGTCAGTAAGTTTGTAAAGCTTTGCAGGACTGGCCTCTGGTTCCTAATATATGGATTCATTCCTCCTATTGACTTTTTTCTTGGGTAACATGGAATGATTAATCTTATCACTATTATTTATATACTAAAGCTATTCTCTACGTTTCTTAAGAAGAACTTTATCTAACTGGATATTGTAACCTAAGGGATACTTCCTTGACATAAATCAACAAAGTCTTGAAGTGCATAATGCCTTTTTCCACGGTAGTGAACAAATCCAGTATTTCAAAGTAAATTAACCAAAAAAGTCATTAAGAACCATCAATTGAAACAATTTCTTCCTCAGGTAGGTTTTGTTGACACGCGAGTCGTACAAACCTGAGGTTTGAGATTTGATTTAGCTTCTTTCCAACAATAGCAGAGGGGCAGCCTTGTAGATGCGTCAGGCCTGACATCATGGCACCAAACACTTCCCCTGCAGCGTCTGTTTTCGCAGTCGCATCTCTCTGACTTTGATTGATTGTAGAAGCACTTGGTTGCTAGGACGGTGGACAGGAAAGTCAATCAAGATTTCTTTCCTCACTTCCTTCCCCGACACAGACTCTGGCAGTGTATAGCTTGAAAGCTTTAGTGTACAGTTGGAAAATGTTTCTCTGTTTTGAAATTTGTAGGGAATTGCCAAGGATTTCATCCCCCTTCCCTTCCTTTCCTCTGTTCCTGCCTTCCTTTTGCCTCAGAATTCAAAATTTTAAAGGCAAGGCCTTCTCTCAGAAAGAGAATGTCCCTTGAATTCTTCTCTTCTGCTAAGGGGAAAGGTTCCTATAACCTTACATGAGTTTAACTTGTCTGAGTTTAACTGTGGGTTATATGAACTTACTTTTGGATATCTTATTTTAAGTAGTCTGGAGAAACTTATTTTTAAATTTTCCCTTTTTTCCAAATCATCTCAAGAGTTGGACAAATTGCTCTGCAATCAGAAATGATGCTTACTGTTTGCCAAATACAGAAACACTTTTTTTTTTTTTTTTTGCCAGGACATTCTGTGTTGTACACTGAATTCACTTGGGCATTTATTTGTGGTTACTTCATCCGTGTTGTACCCCGTTTAGACAGAGGTTCTAGGGAGTTGCAATGAAAGTTCCACATCCTTGTCACCCCGTTCTACAGATGACATTCGGTGAGATTTCATAAGTGTAGGAAAGGGTTGATGACTGAATTATTGATCTTTCTCTGTAAATTATGAAATGTACATGGGGCAGAATTTTCAAGGTGTGACTTTTTAGGTATAATACAGAAACAATGACAAAGCATGTATAGAATTATAGGTAGATTGATGGGTATGGATTTGATGGAAGGGATTTCTTCCACCCCAATATCTAGATGCTGATTTACTTAGCCAGGAATACAGATCCTATATAGCATCATGGTGGCTGTGAGAAGCCAGAACAGATGCAGCGTGTCTCAATGCAACTTGTTTTGGTCCCTTTAGTTAGGGGATCTGTTGCTGTAGGTGTTGTCCCCACAAGATAAGGACCTGCTCCATGTGAGATTTCTTCTAATACTGTAGTCCGTTCATACGTGGGCCACCATATACTTGTGTCCCCAGTAGTGTAGCTGACACAGTCAGTCCATCAGCCTTGATTTCAGGGACCATTTACAGACATTGATTTGCTTCTATTTTTAATAAATTTGGTGTCTCCAAGGCCTTATTTTTGTTTAGGGGAAAAAGGGACTCAGTTCCAGGTTCCATAAATAGCACTTTATCCTCCCAGAGGCGTCTTCTCCTTGCAGTCTTTGAATGATTCAAAAGTCATTCAGTGTCACACAGAAGGCAATTTTCTCTGTCTTTAAAACTCATTTTATTGACTTTTTAATTGCAGACAATCCCTGTTAACTTGTAACAGATTTGAACACTACAGAGGACTAATCTAACAGGAGACTCTTCCTGCCTACCACGGCCTCCTCTCCATCACACTTCCCGAGGCAAGTGCCCTGAAGAGTTCAGGTGTAGCCTTCCTGATATTTTCTCTTCTCCAACTTTTGTGGGAGTGAGAGCTGATGAAATATATTAGGCAGCTGTGATCAGATAGACATGAAACCTCTATTTCTCATGGTTCACATTTGCAAATGGAACAGAAGAATGTTTTTCTCCTTCTGGGTTGTCTCTATTTTGGAGAATACTGCTTCAAGCTTCACCCTTTCCTAGTCTGTGTGGGGATGTCTCGCTATGTGTCTTGAAAATGGTTTTGTTGTTCTGGTGCACAAGTGTGTATGAGCTCGCATGGCACTGGCTAGCAGCCCCTTCGCTTCTCAGGCTGCTTTCCCACCCCATGGGGTTAAGAATTTTGTTATCTCATTGATGGTGCAAGAAGGTGATCCTGAGAATTGTTTTTCATTGGTAAAGTCAGGTTTAGCACAGACCCTCAGTCAGTGCTTAGAGGTTCATGATAGACTTGGTTTTTCTGTCTGCACTACTTTTATGCATTTTTTTTTTTATGATCCAGCAATCCTATTTCTGGGTATTTATTCAAAAGAATTAAAATCAGGATCCTGAAGAGATATTACGACTTCATTGCTATGTGTAGCGTTATTCACAGTTGCTATGTAGACACGGTCTAGATTCCCATCAGCGTGAATGAGTAAGGAAAATGTGGTATAATAGAATATTATGCATCCTTAAAAAAGTAGGGAATCTTGCTGTATTTGACCATATGGATAAATCTTGACAACATTGTACCAAGTGAAATAATCCCACTTATATGAGGTATTTCATAGCCAAACTCGTAGAATCAGGGACTCGCTGGTCCATAGGAGTTGCCACTTTGGTGTTCCTAAAGTCTCAATTAATACACGATGAATAAGTTCTAAGGCTCTGCTGTACAACATTGTCCCATAGTTAACAATGCTCTACTGCACACCACACCTAAAAATTTGTTAAGAGGTCTCATGTTAATGTTCCTACAACTCTACAATGTTTTATTAAAAACAAAAACAAAAACAAACAAAGAAAAGAGGTGTTCTCCTAGGTCTATGAAATTTTATCCACAATTCCAAAATTAATAGAGCTCTATAAGGGAAAGCTCTCTCATAATGTACCGTGTCTTACTGTGTAAAGTGTAGGCCCATGTATCACATGCACCCACATTTTTGGCCCAAACTCTCAGGAAAATGCCCCTGAGAAGGGGTCTCGGTGGGGAGAGACACACTGGGCAGAGCTAATGTGCCACTGGCAAACATGTCTGCTCTACTTTTAGTGACTAGAGCGGTCATGAAATTCTGGTTGAAGAAGGTCATCTTTGCTTAGATTTTTGGAAGCAGTAGCAGTGTTCAACCTCCCCAATGACACAAGAGCCTGGGGCCTGTAGCAAGTGCTTATTACAGAGCTTCAGGCCATAGCCTAAAACTTTCACAAGAGTTACTGATGGGAGTGTGGCAACTTGGAAAAGAAAAGGCAATGTTCCTCGTGCCTACATGGACCTTAATTCTGGGTGTCTTGGGTAGTTGGATGAATACTTTCTTATCCTCTTCCTCATTTATCCTTTCATCAACCCCATGGGAGAGGTATGATAAGCCTCTTCTTCCAGAGAGAGAAACTAAGAAATAAGGAGTTTATTACTGGCCCCAGGCCATATAGTTAAACTGCACACCTACCCTGTTTACTTTTAACTGCACACCTGCTGTCTCATGTGCTTTCTGCAGAGCTTAAGGAGAGACTCTAAACATTTATGAAGATTCACCAGTAATAGAATATGTCAGAGCAAAGTGGGAGGTCCGAGAGAGACTACAGAGGATTTTTACTGTCTTTACGAAAATGCAAGCTCTTAGGCATTTTGAATTAATAGGGGCCTTCTCTGTGGAATAATTAAAGTATCTCCACAAGTCTCCATAATATTCCAGATTATGCAACTGGATATGTTTTTACTTATATATAAAAGGACTGCCTGGCCACATGAACCCCAATGGTAAATTATGGTTTGGTGATCGTCATCATTGTGGGTTAAGAAGCACTATAGTGAAAGTTTCTCTAACAATATCCAAAATTCATGACTGACGATCACTTATGTTCTAAAGATCTTGATGGTCTAGGCTACCACAATTCACATGTTTTTATAGTTCTGTCTCTTTTAATAATAGATTTGTATTATAAATTATTTTTAAAATACTTACTTTGATAGACTCACACATTTCTTTTAATATGAATTTTCTCTTGAAATCATGATTGCATAATTAGTTTTTCTTTACACCCCCACCCCCCATGACTTTGGCTGTATTTTAGCACTTAAACTGGAACTTCATATCTTTCTATTTGCTTTTAAACGAATGACAGTGGTAATAAATCTTACACTTATTTATATAAAGGTCATGAGTCTTTTTCACAAACATTACCTATTTAATCCCAGCAGTTAAAGAAAGGATGTACATGATGCATTGGTACATTTCAAAACTATTAAGAAATGAGTATAATTGTGATGGATGTGTTACTTAGTTCAATGGACGCATTTCACATTGTATATCAAAGCAGTCCTCTGAACCCCATAAATGCATCAATGTACAAAGTTACGATTTAATAAAAAATACTTAAAAAAAAACTCATTGGGAAAAAAATAAAGAAAGGATGTAGATTTGAAAGACCACGATGGGCTACCTTCCATAGGTATGCTTTTGAACAGAGATTATGGACATGTGTAAGCAAAATCTAATTTTATCTTTGCCCTACTAAAATAAGTGAGTGGGGATCTGTGTTAAAGATAACGTAAATCAGTATGGTGGCTTTGCTCAAGGTTATAGCTGCAATCAGTACTAGAATATTGGCTCTTGCTCTGAATGTGTCTCTTTTTATTGATTTCTCAGAGAATCAGCCTACACTTTTAAGAAAAATCAGTTGCCAATAACAAACCAGTCTTTCAGATTTTGTTTGTAAAGATGTTTTTGTGTATTAGTTTATAACTTTGTGGGGAAAAGGATCAAAATTGGAACATATGAATCAGATAAAAGGAATTACTTCAGTCAATCTTTTAAGATATAGGGAATGTTAGAAAAGCATCTAAATGAATCTATACCAAATTGTTTCCACTAGTTATCTCTGAAATGAGTATTGGGGCAGTACCTGTGGCTCAGGGAGTAGAGCAATATACCGAGGGTGGTGGGTTTGAACTCAACTCCCAGTCCAAACTGCAAAAAATAAAAAAATAAAAAAAAATGAAATGAAATGAGTATTGGGATTGAAGGTGCTGGTATAGGGAAAGGCTTTATTTATTTAGTTATTTGTAACTAGGAGAGCATACATGTTAGTTCTTCATGTAATTAAAATGTATATCTCTAATGCCGTTTGTGTAAGAGTCACCCACAATTTTTTGAGGAGCACAGTTCTTCTGTTAGGTGACTTAGGTACATTACATAATTCTACTGTTCTTGCCTAGAAGAAAGATAATAAGGTATAGGTATCCTGAAAATAAAAAATGAGAAAAAGGAATTGAAACACCCACCAGGTCATGAATAATTTTAAAAAATCGTTAAGTCCATAATTCAAAGCAAAATACAAATTTCTACTACCTTACCACTAGGCATAAATTTGTTGTAATCTCCCTGTTGGCCCTGGGTTTTGTATGATTAAACTTTAGGGGCTGGAAATTTTGTTGAGACTTAATTAGAAGTGACAAACCAGAGACATTCCTGCCGGTTAGGAAAGGCTTAAGAAATTCTTATTGGCTAAATTACAAATATGTAACATTTTTTTCTGAACACTGCATGGCAGTTCAGACTGCCTAAAGGTGACAAGATTAGCTCTGTTTTTCTAGTGAAGTAGTAAAAATTAGATTAATAAGTACCAGGCAAAGAACCTTTTCTTTCTTTCTTTCCTTCTTTCTTTTTCTGATTTTTTTTTTGAAAGAAATCTTACCTTGAGTACTTCTGGCTGTGGAGATCCGTGCCTTAATTAGCCACATGCTCTTTTTACCTCCTGGGAAATAAGTACAGGATAAAATTGGGGATCAAGACATGGACGTACATTGATTTAGCACACGCCGCTAAGTAATTCATCAAGGAATGTTGGTAATTAGTCCTGCCTCTTTCAACTCTTGGCTTATTTTATAAAACCGGTTGATTTAAAATAATGCCTGCTGATTTATTACCCACACGTTTCAAGACTGGGACTTGGCTCTTAAACAAAAGCAATATTGTGCAGTGATGGAAATGTGCCCTCTTGTTTTTGTGTTTTAACAAATTCTGAAGGGCCATCTATCGTCCCCTATTAACTTTGTTGCATTTTCCTTTACCCCATTCAGCATTTTACTAGGCTTTCTTTTGTGTCTTGGTGAAGAGAAAGAGGGACCAAATTTAAAACAAAACAAAACAAAACAAAAAACTCCAGGCTCCTAAGAGGTTTTGGATGTGAGGTGCTTGTCAAAGTATATTGGCTCGGTGTGGTTTGATGGAATTTAATTTGAATCATTCGTCTGGTAAGACAGGCTGTAGTAATGGCCTTTAGGTATTTTTTTCATTGTTAAATGTTTGGTGATTTTTATGACAGCCAAGTTAATCTTAAAAGATTGAATGTGAGAAGCACAAAACCTTATGACTATGGCCTTGTAGCCCTGGTATCCAAGCACTGTAGTAAATTGTAATTTGGATGCCAAATTCCCATTAATGTTAACTGGTGTACCTCGTTATGATTTGGAATGTGACCATAATTGGGGTCCTAGGTGAAAATCTAGGGGTTAAACTGGCTCTGGTACTTCACGTGTGTGAACTTGGGCACATTTTCTATTCTCTCTGGGCCTCACTGTTCACATCTATAAAATGGAAGTAATAGTACTCACCCTGGGGAGTTTTTATAAGAGTTGAATGAGATAACTCATTAAAGCAGTGCTGTCTGATAAAGGCAGAATATGAGTCCTGTGTGTAAATTGGGCTCTCATTAGAAACAGTAAAAAGAAATAGATAAAATTACTTTTAGTATGTTTTATTTAACACAGTATATCTAAAATACCATTTCAACATGTAGACAATATAAAAATTATTAACAGTATTTTTTTTTTCATACTAAGTCTTTGTGTTGGGTCTTTCATGTTTCTTCAAAATTAGGTATGCATTTTATAACTCCAGCACCGTCTCAATTTGGGCACTAAAATTTCATCAGGATTACTTGACCTTTATTTAGATTTTATAAGATTTTCAGTTGAAAAAGTAGATTGATACACCTATGTCATTTCAAACATATTTGAAATATTTCCAATACTTAAGTAGAACATTGCCCTTATGTTTAAATTTAAATTAAATAGTATATAAGAAAATTTCAGCTCCTCATCTGAACTAGCCATGTATCCAGAGCTCTGCAGCTAGTCCTGGGTAGGTGGACAGTGCTGTAATTCTGCTTTTTTGTTGTTGATAATAACTAACAATGATTCTGTCTTGGTGAAGAGATTCTGCTTTTTTGTTGTTGATAACTAACAGAATGATCTATGATTACTAGTCATCTGAATATACTAATTATTATTATCATCTCCAAATTGCTGTCTTCATATACCACTTTTATCCAATACTGTGGGTCTACTACCATCTCCTTAAAGAAAACAACAAAAAAATCTTTTGTTATTATTTTCTTTCTTATGATTTGGAGCCTGGCTTAGGTGATATGTCTCACATATAGTTGATATTTCCTGTCAAAAACAGCCTCTCATAGGAGAAAGCAACAAAAAGTCACCCTTAGTAACATGGCTCGTCTCTGCCAATAGCCTTCCATTTGGGCTTTTAGTGTGGTGACAGCTCTTGAGTTGTTAGTCACACATCTTATTCATACTTTTCAAAACAGGTTCTTTTCAGACCTTCATATAGCACGCTTGCATAGCACCTGTCCAGCATGGTAAAGATGTCTAAAGCCTTGGGAATACATAAAGATGTCTAAAGCCATGAGTGTTATTGGTGCAAAGAAGAAACCAAGGAACAAGGAGATTAGTTGAGCCTAGGTTCTTCTTTAACATACATTCCACAGTAGCTTAAATTAGCAGGAAGGACATTGAAAACTGTTTGGTTTTTTGGTGAAGTTTTCTATGTGATTTTTATTTGTGCTAGCATTGCTGAGGCAGTTTTCTTTTTCAGTTACCTTATAGTATATTTTTAGAAAATTCAGCACAGCTCATAGTATGATGATATAGTTCTTCTTTTCTAATTCACCAGGTGCCCAAGTCTTTTGTTTTGATAGTAATTTTTGATTGTGTATGAAACCAGAAATAATACTTAAAATGATGACTTGTATATTTTCAGGCACCTTCTTCTTTCTAATGCAAACAATAAGTTGATTATATTGGAAATAATAAACTGTGTTGGAATGATTTAATGTGTCCTTCACATAATACTAAGAGCGTATAAAGTCGCATTCTTGTGCAATTACAACAGGCAAGAAAGCCAAGAGAACAAAAATGCTAACTATGTAATGACTTCCAAAAAGGAAAATGATTACGTTGTCTGATTTCATGACTTTCTTAGTATGGAGTCATATATATTATCTCATTGTTTATTATTTAATATTTTCTTATCTTCAAATAATATTTTAATAAACATTCAGGCCACTGCAAAGTTGATTTCAGTTTTCTAGTAGCTTTCCAGGTTGTATTAAAATCACATACCTAAAGAATTTTTTTGATTCCTTAATTAGCATATTCTTGCTAGAATCCATAACATAATGCTATGAATATGAGTAATTGTGCCCATTTTTATTGGTACTGAGGACGATTGGTATCTCATAAACAGGGAAGACAGACTGAACAATCTGAAAACATATTGTTTTGATCTTCATTCATTAGTTGAACATGAAACTAAGCTTGAAGTCGGGTATTTGAGACTAGCCTGGGCAACATAGGGAGACATTGAGACCTAGTCTCTACAAGAAAAAACAACTAGTCTAGTGTGACTGTGTGCCTTTAGTCCCATCTACTTGAGAGGCTGAGGCAGGAGGATTGCTTATGTCTCAGAGTTGAAGGCTGTGGAAGGCTCTGATCATACCACTGCACTCCGACTGGGACAACAGAGTGAGATCCTATCTCAAGAAAATAAAATAATGATTTTATGTATGCCTGTGTTTGAGAATCACTGCTGAGGAAGACTGGAAATTAATTTGTAAGAAACAAGTAAAATTGGGAAATGCAGGTACAATAAAGTCAAACAAGCTTCTTTGCTTCTTAGGTCCTTTAACTTGTAAAGAGTCATGCAACTCTCCAGCTTTGGTATTGTAAGCAAGTACTTTGCGAAGAGAGGGAAGAAGGTAAGACAGGCAAAGTAAATGTTGATCAATGGAATTGTAAAATATCTAATCACTATTTAGGGCATTTTGTACATGGGGTACATTCTAGGATATACCTATATTTTTGCACAATTGACAAAAATAGATAAATTCTGTTAAATCTTAAGGAGATAAATTGAGTGTAAAGCAACAATGAGAAACTCTAAAATTACTTGTTTGGTGGTTCCCAGGTTCAGCTTTTCCAGGTGCTCTGAGGAGTCAATAAATCCATTTGTCTACAAACGAATTTGTACATTAAATATCTAACTTACATATACGCATATACCACACATCTCTTTTTTAGATAAACGTAGGTGCTGCTGTGATAAAATACAAATTGATAACCAAAGCCATACATTCCACTGTTTTGTTGATCAAGGTATTTTCTTGATCAACAAAAACCAAAAGCACAGCTCCTAATCAAATAGGTCCTTACGATGTTTGACTTGTAAACCTGACGGAAAGTTACTTTTCAAAAATGCTTCATTTTTTTAGAGTGGTTTTAGGTTTAAAGCAAAATTGAGAGGAGGGGTAAAGAGATTTCCCATATACTCTGTGTCCACACATGCACAGCCTCTCACATTATCAACTTCCTACCAGAGTGGGCCACGTGTTGCAATCAGTGACCCTGCCGGGACACATAATTGTCACCCAGACGAAGTCCATACTCTGTTACTGTTCACTGCAACACCAAGAGTGAACCGTAACACGTACCCACCACTGTGGTTTTACACGCTGTATTTTTATTTCCTTGACAATCCTGTGTACCCTGCCTGCTCCTCTGAAGTAAAAAAAGCCACTTCACTTCTTTTTAGGAATTTTCTTTTTAACTTTCAGAGGTTATTTAAATTCTATTTTTGAATTTTCTTTCTTAAAAAAGTGGATGTCCTTAAATGGTAACACAAAATGGGCCTTTTAGAGCCTGGAGACCTCTGACATCTATAATTTCATAAGCAGCGGTCCCTTGATGGTCAGTGTCTGACATCAAAGGTCTTTTACTGACGTGGCCGTAGTCTTGACTTTGCCATTTACAGTGGAACACTGACATCACGAGAAAGTGTTTTTCTTCCTTTCTCCCTTCTTTTTTTGTATCAGTTTTATGCCTGAAGGCAATCTATCCAGTGCATGTGGCCATCTTGCCCCTCTGTTTGGAATAAAACAAATAGCCATTTTAAGAGGCTCCGTGGGAAAGATCAACTCTTTCTGATACCTGAGTCCTTAATATGCATGCCCAGCACGCCAACCCAGGTCCAACCTTAGCAGGGGCCCAGCTGCTATGTGTGCCATGAAGTGCAGTGTTCTTGTCACAGAAGACACCAATTGTCCTCTTACCTCCCTCTTCATGGTTATAGTCTCTTAGTAAGAGGAGAAAATCAGAAACCACCCTAAGATGCCCCTGGAGACTTCTGCACTGGATCATCAATCTTGTTTTCATTTTTTAATTAATTACAACTCAGTCAAAGAACTCCTGCCCAAAGGCATGTGAGTATGCATAGCATATTGGGTTGCAGTACATACGTTATGGCATGGGCTCCAGAGATAGGTGGACAGTTCTCATCTGCAGAACAGGGATAATCAAGTCCCCAGCTCATGGTATTGCTGTGAGAAATAAATGACATGATGCTTGCAAAGCACTTAGCAAGGTGCCTGGCACAATACTTTTTAATGCTGGTCACTGTCATGAGCATTTCAACTGGAGACACACAGTCCACAGTAATTGAGCCACATAATGGGTTCTTGAGAAATGACTAAAAGGTTAATGCTTTGGTAAAAGGTCAGGAAAGTTGATTCTACCTACCATCTAGAATTAATTTCTCTAGAGATGGATGGGATGTATAAAGATTCTGTTAGCCAATTATTGTTGAATTACATTTCAGCAGGAAGGAATTTTAATTCTTAAAAACCTCCTGGCTTTGTAGGCTCCTCTAATACTAATTTTGGGGGGAGGGGAGAAGTGGAATGCTTGGCCACAGTTTCTAACTTCACCCCAATTACACCCATTATTTTAAAATCTTAGAATTTGTTTTGATGATTGACAGCCAAATTGGGCAGCTGTTAAATCCTTGCTTCTAGAAAATTCTGGGAAAAGTGGCAAAAATTGGGATTCAGTTTTTAAGAAAAATTAATAGACATCAGGCTATCCAAATACTTTTGTATTCTGAATTTAAACTTTTACTTATAAGCTGAGAAGCCAACAATTTCTATTCTGGAATTCAGGTTAAATATGAGTGACCATATATAATTTTATTAACTATTTACTATTTAAAGTGTTAATCACTTTTAGCCAAGTAGAGATTAAAAATACAATTTTTCCTAGCCTCTGACCCCTAAGCTCACATTATAGAACCAGCCAACCGATAGAAACAAATGATCTGAGTTCAGAGTTTTCATTGCTAATCAAATTGCATTAGCATTTTTATCTAGTCTCTCAATATTTTGATTCATTTGCTCTGGGGTTACCTGATTCTCCCTTACATGGTATGCCCTTTTTTTTTTTTTTTTTCCTAATGTATGATCCTACTCCAAACTCCCATGTCTTGTAATTTATGTATAAGTTTGATCTTCTAATTTTTTCCTTTTTGCCATTTGGAACCACGTCACCTTGAGTGTTCTGTAGGCAGTGTTAACTACTTCCTGAACTTTATTTTTGCTATTAAACCATTTATCTTACTTCCATGATATATACTATCTTAAGATAAAACCAAAGGCTATTCTCTTCGACCAATCTTGCAAAGTTTACTACTTTAAAATTGATACTGAGGCCTTGGAGTGAAAATATACCTGTAGCATGACCTTGGGGAGGTCACTGCCTCCTTCTCTCCCAACCCTGACATTCAATGAACTTTTCCTTTTCCTTGAGAGTCACCTACCTACAGATCACTGGAGTTTCATTGGTGATAAGATAAAAGCGACAAAAGCAACAAAGAACTTTGAAAGCCCTTGAAAGAAACATTAGGTTTATTGTATTAGGTACACAGAAGGTTGCCATGATAAAGAACCTCAGTGTATATAATACTTACATTTTAAATCACTGATTTCTCTTTGAGGGTGGCAACAAGTGAGTCCAGAAAACATTTTCTATCATTATGTAGACAGTCTATTATTTTTTCTAAATGTATTTTGCTAATTATAAAAATAACATTTATCCTAGCGACCGCTTACTGCATTTCTGAGATTTTGCTGAAGGTCTTTTTAAAGTAGAGGTTGAGCATCGCTTTATTAGAAATAGATGATGGGGAAGTCAACCAATCTGCTATGAGTTTATTTATAAGAACATCTTAAAATTCTTCTTAAATATTGAATTCTCAGGTTTACTAAATCTCTAATATTAAAATTCATTTCTGACGCAGTTTGTGGTCACAGGAAGTTCTGTAGCTTTTATTTTCCTTATTCCTTTATTAAGGAGAAAAACCGAAGCTGAGGATTTGTTTATTTTCTTTTATGTTTGGTCAGTGGGTATGAGGACAGAAGAAGGGGGATTTGAAATGTGATTCTCTTCTCTATATATGAGCTTCATTTTTCTTCAGCTTGTATATTAATACAGATTTTAATTCTCTCCTTAAGAGAAACTCTGTGCGTGCATGTTTCTCTCAAAGACTTTCCTTTTTCAGTGATCTTTTAACTTTTCCTCTTTTCTCCTTGGAGAAACACCTTTGTAGATGACATTATTCCTCCGTCCCTTCCCTCCTTAAATGCACGAATCTATAATTACATGGCCAGACTCTGAATCCTAGATCTGTCCTTTTGGTGTTTATCAACTATTTTTATTCCATGGCACACTTGAAACTACAGTTAAACTTCCACAGTTAAACACTTAAGTTATGTTGATCAAAAAAAAAAAAAAAAGAGTATAAAAAAGAATGTATTTACCTTGCTTTGAACTTCTTTCAAAAATAATTTAATTAATGATCTTCAAAAATTTTTGCATCACACCTACAATCCTCTCAGGGCAGGCCAGTGTGCCAGGGCACACCGGTTGAAAATCAATGCCTTAGATAATCCTGGACAGGTGCTTAGTCTCTAGTCGAAATCTTCATTTTCACATCTGTAAAATGGGCACAGCCTATTCTGTTGCAATGTGCTTCTTTAATATGAAAACCTCCAATGTTACTGATCAATAAGAAAGTCATGTCAATACAACATGAAATTCCTTTTGGTTCATTTCCCACAGCATGTTAATGTTTGAAGCAGTCAGAGGCAATGCTTTGTCCCATATGGGAAGGGGGCCTTAGCCATAGATAAAGATCTTAAGACAAAAGGTGAGGGGCATATTCCCAAAATAGTTAATGTTGAGTGGGAAGTTGAAAGAAGTCAACAGATTTCTACAGAAAAGACTAGGATGAGAGAGCTGGCTTCAGGAGAGGAAGGAAGCAGCAGTCCTCATTCTGGACTTTGGTGTGAATGCAAGGGAGTAGAGGGTGGGCAGGGGGAGTGTTGGGAACTGATGCTGGATAGAGGAGCAGGGCCGAGAACTCAGAGCAGGTGCGCTTGGTGTCGGGCAGCTTCCAACTGGGTGTGTTTGCCTTTGTAGCCATTTGTGTGTTCACTTATTTTCCTTTTAAAGAAGAAAACAGATGCTCAAGTAGCCTTTTCTGAGACCTGGTGGAGGTGGGGCTATCAGTTTTAGAAAAATACAGTTGGAGGTGAGGAAGGGATCAAAAAGACTTTGGAAATAAATGGTGAAAAGCATCCACTTCAGAAGTCTCAGAAGACAAGAAAAAACTGGATTAAAAAAAAATTAAGGGGTAAAATGAATAAAACATTGTTAAATAAAATGGACGGAGAAGGAAGAAGACTTCATACAATACACATTTCACCTAGAAGAAAAGGGAACACAATAGAAAGTAAGAAATTGGTCTATGCCATGAGGGGACAATGTCCATGAGCCAAATGCTGCCTCCTATCTATTTTTGTAAAGTTTTATTAGAATAAAGCCATACTCATCCACTGTCATGCAGTCTGTGGTTGCTTTTATGCTACCATGGCAGATGTGTGTAGTACAACAGAGACCTCATGGCCCACAGAGCTGAAAATAATTACTCTCTGGACCTTTTCAGAGAAAGCATACTGACCACAGACAAGCTGTCTGTGTGCATGGCTAATAAGTAGTGAATGTGGAATTCAAATCATTGAAAGTTGGGATCATAGCTCTTTTGTTCACCTCTGTATCCTGAGCATTTTACCTTGTGTGTAAGTACTCATAAATTAACGTTTTTTGAATTAATGAATACATGAATGAGTATGAATGAATGAATGAACTAACAAAGTCAAGTGTATTTAGTTTATGACCTGTGCTATTTATTATTATTTTGTACTGATTCTTACAAGGGTATTAGTTAGGAGTTAATATATAAAACAAATATTTATCGAGTGCCATAATGTACAAGATATTTTTCTTTTTTTTTTTTGCAGTTTTTGGCCAGGGCTGGGTTTGAACCCACCACCTTCGGCATATGGGGCCAGTGCCCTACTTCTTTGAGCCACAGGCACCACCCAAATATTTTTCTTGGTTTTAGAATACAATGGCAAATACAAGGATACATATGTACCCTTATGGAGCTCACTGCTAATAAGGAAGACAAGTATATTTAAGTAATCACAAATTCAGGGGGAAGGGGAGAAGAAGGAACAGGTAAATTCACACCTTCTTTTTTTTCCTCCCCCCTTCCCCGCCCCCACCTAAATTTACACCTTTTGGGTGCACTGTATACTATCTGGATAAAGGACACACTTATACTTTTGACTCAGTCCATACAAAAACAAATTCTATAAATAAAACACATACCCCCTAATATTCTGACATTTTTTTTTAAAAATCCAAAGCAATAGAAGCAATCACAGAAATGAATGTACAGTTGCAGCTTCAAGAGGTACCAGATAGGAGAGGGACACGGTATTATGGGAGCTGGTGATGGGACGATTTGATGCAAAGAGTCCTAGAAGGCTTTCCTGTAGTCACCTGTCCTATGATCTGAAGAGTGAGTAGACTTTAATTTTAAAGGGCTGTGTGTATTTCAGGCAGAAGGAACTGCATGTGCAAAGGCCCCGTGGCAGAAGAAAGTAGGCAAAGGTCAAAGAGAAAGTTGGCCTTGCTGGAGGTGAGGTAAGACAGCAAAGAGGGTGACAGTAAGGAGTGAGGCTGAAAAATAGGCAGGCGGTCTTGTGAGTAGGATCGGAAAATCCATCTGCTCCTAGTTCCAAGTCTGAAGTGAGCTACAAGTTTGGGACTCAGTCGCAGAGTAGGTGTCCAGGAAGAGTGTGACATCACCAGAGAGAGGATCGTGAGAGATGTGGCCTTGAGAAGAACTCTGGGACATACCAGTAGATGCAGGACACGGGGAATGAACCTCTGAAGAGATGCAAAAGACTAGGGCCAGTCCTGGAGAACCTGATGTGGCAGGGAAGTGTTGAGGTAGAAGTTTATGGCATATGTGTCCAGGAGGTTAAAGGTTGAAAAGTGTCCACTGGTTTGGTCCTTTGGGTGGTGCAAAGGAAAGTGCAGTTTTGAGAGAATGGAGGGGGATGGCTGGGGCTGCCAATTTGTTGAATGAATGGGCAGAGAGGAAATGGAAAACAAGCACATATTTGTCCATTTATTCAACCAGTAGTTACTGAGCATTATGTATCAGGGACCTAATGGTGAACAAAAACACACAAGGTCTTTGTTTTCCTGGGCCTTACTATTAAGAAGGGAGATGGACACTTAGTCAATCAACCTCTCCACAACCCCCTGAAAATGGCGAGTGAACAATAAAGGCTATGCTGAGTGCTATGAAGAAAAGAAAGAAGGTTCTGTGGGATTATATAGCGAAGGAGGGAAGAAGTGTTCGGGCAGAGAGGAATTCTCTAAGTGATGTGGGAGCAGAAGAAAGCATAGGTGAAGTCCATTGAGATAATGTAGGGGCAGTGAGATAGGGGGCAATCAAAGCTGGTGGTCAGGCCCGGTGGGGTCAGAGGGCTTGGCAGCCCCAGGAAATAAGTGAAGTCCAAGGTAGTTGCTTGTGGAGAGTGCTTGCAGTAGAAGGTAAAAGGTGGGCAGTAACCAGAGTACCAAGGATGTTACTGACCATCTTAAGGATCGTTGCACAGAGCAGCTGGGAAGCCATTGAACGTAGTATGGGTTGAGGGAGCCAGAATTTAGTTTCAGGAAGTGTAGTCTACTGTCTGTTGAGAGAGCATGGGCCTACGAGACCTTTCTGAACCAGCCTAAACAGATGGCCCTGAGAAGGAGTCTCATCTCAGGGGATTTTCATTTCATCTTCTGAGAGTGGATTCACATAAGCTCTTCAGAAGACCATCAGCTACGCCTGCCTCGGCAGAAACATGAAAGTTTCCCTTGAAACCCACTTGGAGAAACTGTTCTTGGGGAGAAGAGTGTCTTCTGGGGATTGTGTAAGTTGTAATTTGAGGAGATATGAATTTCTGGACCAACTCATTTCAGACAAAAAGGAAGAAATCTCAGAGACTTCTGAGAGGAATGGCTTTAGGCTTGAGTCACCTCTGGTTGATGTCCTCTCCTTGGGGTCTCCCTGGGGACATGACAGCAAAGCAGACAAGTGATGTCATTGACCTCTCCCCTTTAAAAGTCATTTCTGCACCTCTCCTTTTGCCTTCTCCTGCCCTCAGGTTGGAGAATCCAGGCAGCCTTGCTAAGAGGAGTGCGCACATGTGCCATCTTTGCATGGTGGGAGGCCTCGGTTACTGCCAGGGGTGGGGCCTGAGAGGGAGCAGGTGGGGGGGAGGGGGAAATTCCCTACTTTTCCTGCCTTCCTCTTCCTGTTTCCGAACCTTTTTCTCTCTCTTTCTCCTCCATCCCCCCCCTTTCTCTTTCTCTCTCTAGTTTTCATTTCTTTTGCATAAAATGTGCGGTACAATTACCTGAACTTCTCTCCTCTTTCCTGGCCCTGTGTAACTAAACACCTCCCACATCTTTGTTCTTTGTGCTCATCCTGATTGACTCATGAGGTGACATTGGCTGACACTTGGCAAACCAGTGACCTTCTTTCTGAGCTAGAGTTGACAGAAGCTGATAGAATAGGGTGGAAAAGGGTAGACGGAAGCCTGCAGCCCACCCTTTCTTCATTAAGGAGGAAGCTGCGTTGGTAAATACATTAAGAAGAACTTCTGCGACAAATGCTTCCAGAATATTTGACTAGATAATTTGTTCAAGAACAAAGCTGACATAGTTAAGGCAAATAAAGGATATAATGCTCAATCAGGGAAAGGGAGGGAGGTATATAGAATTAAGGAAGAATTGGCACAATGTCTATTTTAGAGGTATTACTTTCTGAATTAGTATTAAAATTAGAAGACTTCAGCTGAAAAGTAATGCCGTAGAGAGGGAAAAATAGGTTTGAAATATATTAAGCACCAGAAGCCATCCTTCATACATCTGCCCGGAAAAGTTGTTTTCAATTAAAAAGCAAAAAAAACCTGTGAGGGTGGAATGAGATATGTGTGAAGTACATTGAACTCTCTGGATGGAAGTTGCAACAGCATCACCTTTTATACATCCACAACTTTTATCTGTCCATGACAAGGGTTTTCATTGTAATTTTAAGCAACTGACTCGTAGACTGGCTAGAGAAAAGGAATGGCTCTTTTAACCAAGTTAACAGCAACACATACCAAGGTGATTGGTTTTACAACAAGAATATATCCCAAGCCAGACTATGCTCCTGTGTTCAAATTTGTAATATTTAGCTTTCTTTAGAGCCATTTTGCAAGATATGAATAATGTGTTATTAATAAAACAAGTGTTCTGGCTTTTTTGAAAAAGAGTGTCTTTTTTCCCTATAAGTTTTTATCATTTCCATTTTACCATGATGTAGATAAATTTTGCAGGCTTAAGAACAGTCCTTTCAACATAAGAACCCAAGTTTTTAGCCCTGGTGCCCTGACTCTTCTCTTTGACTCATCCCCCATCCCTCGCAGACCATCACTTCTCAATTTTCTTTAAGACTATTGTGAACTAAAAATAAAATTCTAGGCGGTCTGCTAACTGAATGGACGCTGCAGGCCAAGGGGACCCCAGAAACACCTTAACACTGATTTTCCAGCCATGATGAGATAGGAGTGATAAAGCATGGTTATGGTAATATTTCTCTTAGGAAATATTTGTTATACTTGTTATACCTCTCTCCGTATAAAACCTTGTTCCTTTGGTCTCTGAAACAAGTGCACCCAGCTGCTGGCCTGGGCTCTGCTTCTCAACCTGGGCCGCCCAACAGCCTGCTAACCCTTTTTGAGAAATAAAGCTTTCAATTTTCCAAAGTATGAACCTCGTGAATCCTTTTTAGTGAGCACTCTCTTTTGTCAGAATGCCCGTGGAATGAATGGAGTCTGAGCCCACAGAGGTTGCTGGTCCTGCATAGATTGTAACTGATGGGGGAAGAGCAGGGGAAGATGGAGCCCTGGCCCAGTCCGGCAGCGGGGACCAGGGGAGCACATGCGTGATTCGTTTAGCATTTGAAATTGAGTTGCAGACCCGACACCACTGGCAGTGGAGTGGGGACTTTGCCTCCAGATGGTGTCCCCTGTGTTTTGCATAAATAAAAATGGGGAGGTGGCCCTCAATGGACTTGAAACATTTTCCATGAGAGTCATGGTTATCTACTAGCAAGAAAGAACATTCACGTTTTGTGATTATTCCTTTCTTTGGTTTTTCTTTTGTTCCTCCAGGAATGGATAATCCTCCCCCACCCCATATGCATAAGTGCCTATGACCATGACAGCTAACTCGCAACTTAATATTTTTATACTTTAAGCTCAGTTTGAACTTCATGAGAACTCGTCTAATTTGGTTTACTGCTGTGTCCCTAGAATCTAAAAGAATACAGGGGATATAGCACAGACTCAGTAAATGCTTACTGAATGAAAGTACAGTTTAATTCATGACTCATTCTCCTCCCTTGTTTCTTGCGTCTAAATGACCTGGCTGTCCAGTGGGCTTGTGGGGATGATTTATGTTTTCCTCCACAGGAAGGGTTAAACAGCCCTTAGATTATTCTGGTATAAAATAGAACCCTTTGAAAATCAGCCTGAGGCTCTTTTTCTTTCTTTCTTTTTTTTATTTTTTAAATATAGCATGCTGGTTTGATCTTCAGACAAAAATACTACTTTTAATTACTGTGCAGTCTTTTAATTACTCTCCAGTCTCTTAACCCCTGGGACACAGAGATTGAAACACATTCAATTCTTTATCTTTTTTCTTGTTTTTTTGTAGGAGGCAGAGTCTAACTTTTGTCACCCAGCCTGGAGTCCAGTGATGAGATTATAGTTCACTGTGACCTTGAACTCCTAGTCTCAAGTGATCCTACTGGTTTAGCCTCCTGAGTAGCTAGTACTACAGGTGCATGCAGGGCATCATGCCTTGTTTATTTTTAATTTAAAAACTTTTATAGAGACAAGGTCTCGAAATGTTGCCAGACTGGTCTTGTGTTCCTGGCCTCAAGTGTAGGCCTCCCGAAGTGCTGGGATTACAGGTTCAGGAGCCAGGACGCCCAGCCTCAAATCTGTCCTTGACTTGGGTATTGGCAGCTTGTGTTTTTAGTTGGACTTGCCTCTGAAACATTTTAACGTGTACTTTATTTTTCAGAGCAAAAAACAAAACAAACCAAAACCCAAATGAGGTTGGTTTTGAATTTTAGACATATACTACCTTATTTTTGTTGTATAAAAATATAGAGTAATTAGAAGAAGGCATTTATAATATAAATTATTATTATTATTATTATATTTATAATAATAGCATTTTCTCTCATGTTTTATTGTTTCAAATTTTCCTTGTAGAGATTATAACCTATGGTCTCTGAGACTTCAAAGAGTTTAGGAACTGGATTTTCTTTTTAGGTTGACCACATACCATGAGTTTACCTTTTAATTATTGTGAAATCAGAGAGATGAAAATTCAATGTGTATCATGACAGCAGTTTTTCTCTGTGATGTGGATCTATTTTGTGGTTGAGAAGAGTGATTTGCAAGTTAGCTAATCTATGGAATAACCTGGCAAATTTTAAGTGTGAAAGTAGCTATGTCTAGACCTGGAGGGTAGGAGTGGCCTTACATTGTGTATTTTTAAAAGGTGCCCTGATGGTTTCAGATGGCAAGTGAAGTCTGGTTGAGCACACCAAATCACTGAGCTCAGGGTCATGGGTATGAGTCCTCATCTGGCCTGTTGATTTTACTCTATTTTGTGACCTGAGACCTATGACCTAATCTGAGCACTGTCTTAGAAGATGGCCGTTCTTGCCAGGGTGAAGGCCCTGTGGAGGCTTTCTGCCTAGATCCCAATTTGTGGACTACCATGAAAATTCCTTAGAAGACGAGGCAACTTCTCTAAGGACAGCTAATTCTGTGCCCAGCGCCAGGCAGCAGCCTTGTCACTGGGGGCTTCTTTCTTAATTTGGCCTTTCTTGTTATTTTTTTTAATGAGTGGTCATCAGAAGCAGTGTTGTTATTGCTAGACATCTGTAGCTCAGTGGTTAGGGCTCCGGCCACATACACGGAGGCAGGCAGGTTTGATCCCGACCCCACTAAATAACAATGACAGCTACAACAAAAAAATAGCCAGGCATTGTGGTGGGCACCTGCTGTCCCAGCTACTTGGGAGGCTGAGGCAAGAGAATTACTTAAGCCTAAGAGTTTGAGGTTGGTGTGAGCTGTGATGCCCCAGCACTCTACTGAGGGGCGACATAGACTGTTTCAAAAAAATAAATAAATAAAAGAAGCAGTGTTGTTAGGTTACAACTCAGAGTATCCCCTAGAGTTGGGATCAAAGACCCAGCTCTCACACCTAGAAGGCATTGCTTCAAACTCTGCCTTGGCATGGGAGGTCTTTTGGCTGCCTATGAGCTATTGACTGGGTTTTGATTTTGCTGCTGCCGTGCTCTAGATGTGTGTGATATTGGAAGCAAAATTACTTAACCTCTGAAAGCCTGTTTTCCCATTGGTAGAAATGCAATGATAGTAATACTGCAAAGTTATTGGGGAGTATTCTATGAAATAATGCCTTTGCATGCAAAAAAGGGAAGCACTCGGTACATGTCGATGGCTACTGTTATTACTACAAATTTTTAATTAGAAATTCTATTAATAGAAACAACTTGTGATTAGCTTGAAGCAGTATTACCCATCATTGTTTATTAATTTTTGCCCCCTTCAGTGCTGTCTGGAATTTTAGTTTATTCATTAGTTTCATAGATATTTATTTAGTGCTTACTGTTTGCCAAGCAGGGTCCTGGGGATACCGTAGTGAACAAAAAAGAGAAAACATACATGGTAGTTTAAAAATAGATACTTCACTGCCCTTTCACAGCCGTTTAACTTGGCTGAAGACTGAGACCTGAACTATTTCATTATTTTTAGATTTTGTGTATTTGCACAAACTGGGTACTGACCAGCGTGAAAAATAGCAGCAGAAATGCTGGTAACTTGCTCCGTGTATCTTCTGTCTCCATCCATTCTTTGCAAAATCCCATCCAGCTAGTAAGGCCCAGTTCAAACACTGCTTCTTATGTTGGAGCCTTCCTCAGCTCTTCCTCCTCATCCCTCCACTTTCTTCTCCTCCACGCTGCACCCACTTCCTTCATGGAATTTTTCTTGTATTCCATGTATAGTCCTCATCAATTTATCCTTTCTTCTACCATTAGTCATTGTCACTCTTGTAGACTGTAAGTCACGTGAGCCTAGGACCACATGGCCTCCACATCTTGCATCCCCTGGTTCCTAGGACGGTCCCTAGCGTAAGTAGTCAGTATGATGCAGAGTTTATTGGGAAATAAAAAGAAATTTCAGTCTATGAGTGATATAATATTTACTTCTCTTCATGCTCTGTAAATTAGGAGTAAAAAAATACCTCTCTTACAGCTGGTAAGACCATGTGAGATAATACACAAAAATAGAAATGTTAGCATAGGACATGCAGACTGTAGTTCAGCAAACACACTAGTTATTGTTATTTTTTAAAACAGTTTTATTGAGGCCCAATGGACATGTGATAAAGTGCACATGTTGAAAGTGTACAGTCTGATCAATATAGACATGTTATTCCTTTGGGTTAGCGGTTCTCAACCTATGGGTCGCGACCCACAGGAACTGTCTTAAAGGGATGCGGCATTAGGAAGGTTGAGAACCACCACTCTAGGTACTGATCCCCACTAGCAAGATATGAACACTGTGCCCCTTGTGCCTCTTTGTAAGTCCTTCCATCCCACCTGAGCCCTTCTCTCCTCATCCCCAGGTGACCACTCACTAAAGATGAGTCCATGATTTTCAGAGTTAAATAAATACCGGTTCATATGGGGAGGGGGCTCTTTCACTCAGACAGTTTGCAATGCAGCCGTTTGGTAGTGTGTATCAATAGCTCATTCTTCATATTACTAAATAGTATTCTTTTATATAAATATGCCACAGTTTGCTTTTCCATTCCTTCTTTGATAAAACATTTGGGATTGTTTCTAGTCTTGGACTATTGCCAACAAAGCTCCTGTCAATATTTGTGTGTGGGTCTTTAGATGGATGCTTTCTTTGATTTCTCTTAGGTGAGTGTCTGAGAGTGAAGCAGCTAAATCATACAGTAAGCATATATTTAACTTTTTAAGAAAGTGCCAAACTTTTTCTCCAAAGTGCTTTTGTCATTTTATATTCTCACTAGCAATGTCTGAGAATTCCATTTCCTTATTCCTCTCCAACACTTGGTATGGCCAGTCTTTTAAATTTTTGATAGGTTTGTATACTGATGGGTATGTAATATTACCTCATTATGGTTTTAATTTGCATTTCCCTAATGGCCAATGATGTAGAATATCTTTTTTTTTTTTTTTTAGAATATCTTCTGATGAGCCTAGTGGTCATCATGTAGCTTCTATTGGTGAAGTATCTGTGCAAATCATTTTCCTATTTTTTTAACTGGATCGTTTGTCTCACTGTATTCTGAGAGTTCCTTATTTGTTTGGGATCCATCAAATATACTCTTTGTGAATATTTTCTTCCAGTTTGTGGTTTGCCTTTTCCTTCTATTTTAATAATGTCTTTTGAAAAGCAAAAGTTTTTAATTTTGATGGAGTCAATTATTGTTTTTTCTTTAATTAATCATACTTTTGATGTCTTACGTAAGAGTTTTTTGCCTAACCTAAAGTCATAAATATTCTGTATGTTTTTTTCTAGTAGTTTTATGGTTTTAGGTTTTATGATTCATTTTGAGTTAATTTTTCTGTATGTTGTAAGATATGGATTAAAGTTTAATGTTTTATACATGGATGTCCAGATGTTTCAGCATCATTTGCTGAAATGATGACTTTTCCCCCTTGCCTTGCCTTTGTGTCAACAAAATCAGTTAATAGTATGTGTGGGTCTATTTCTAAGCTCTTTCTATTGTTCTTTCTATTGTCTATGTTGATGCTGATACCAAACTATCTCAATTACTGTAGCATTCAAGTAAGTTTTGAAGTCAGGTAGAGTCTGACCTCCAGTTTGTCTTTCATGGTTACTTTTTATACTAAACTTTAATAGGTAATGGTTATGCTTATGATGTCAATCTTTAGAGAAGTAAAATGGAAACTTTGAATTGTTGCTTTGGTTAATAAATGCCATTTGGCATTCTACTTGTTGTCATTCTTTTAAAGTAATTTATCTGCCATTTCAGAATTTTCAAATAGCAGAGGGATGAGTTGTGTACAAGTGCACTTGTATAATCTTTAACTTTTTCTAAGTCTTATTTTACATGGTCTGTAATGCTGTAGTTCCTGAACATTTAGGAAGAGACTTTAGAATGCTTCTGAGAAGACTGATTAAAAAAATACCCTGGTAGATTCAGAAGTGGATTATAGAATGTCAGTCACCCAGTAATTGAGTTTTTGTTTCCTTGTTTTATAAGAAACCCAAAAGGAGAGTGTCTAGAACAGAGACTGGCAATCTGTGGGCAGTTGGTTATCACTTACAATAGGAGCTGTTATACACTTCCTTTTCTACTCCTTTGACCAAACATACACAATAAAATCAGAGTTTTTATTTATTATCTGCTTATTATGTGCTAGTTAAATGCTGAATAATTTATACAATTTGTTCTATGTGCTACTTACATTGTCAATGTGAAATAGACACAAATATCTGTTTTGCTTGAAGAGAGGTTTAAAAACATGACCAAGGATACACAATTAGAAGTAACGGAGCTGGAATTTGGTCCTCTCCCTCCATAATCTTGTATTCCTAATCACTATGCTATTGTACTCTCAGTACGAAGAACAGAAGGGATTGAAACTTGAAATAATAATGCAAATAGTCCATTGGTCTCTGGAATTCCTACTTCCTATGTCCAAAACTTTCCCATATATGATTTCTTCTCAACCACTGGATAAAAACGTGGTATTTAGAAATGGAGACTTGTGGGTCACACTGATTGAATCAATAAAGGAATCATTTATTAATTGAGTAATTCAACACAGTTCTATCTATGTGCACAGATCTGTGTGCTGGATATTGTTACAGGTGCTTGGGAAACTGCAGCAAAACGAACAAAGAGAACCAAAAGCAGAGGTCCTTCTTTTCTTGCAGGTTATATTTTATTGGGAGAGGTACATGGGGGACACCTTTGGGATGGCATGGATGAAATTAGTCTATAAGCAGGAGGCAGTATCCTCCTCAGATCTCAGTCTAATGGCCTGTATTAACAGTGCTAAAACTTGCATTTGGAATCACCTTTGACTTCAGCAGGAGACTCACTGGTCTGTCCCTGGCGTTTTGAGTGCTGTTCAGTTTGGGTAGACCGTTGGCTTTGTTAGGTCATCAGCTCTCTTTTCTAGTAGTGTGTTTTCCCCACACCACTCATCTCTCCACAGACCTTTTAGATATATAAGAGCAAACCCTGGAAAACACAGTAATTGCTCTTGAGATTAAACAGTATGTATTGGAACATAAGAAAAAAACGTATCTCTGTTTAGCTTAAAGATAGTTTCTCAAAGTTGACGCAGAAGAGGCTTAAAAACAGTAAAGATCACAAATGATTTCTTGCAAGGAAGAAGGAAATGAAGTATCTGTTATTTTAAAGTTTTTTTTAAAGAGTGTGAGCAGTAAACTAAAATATGCAGGTTTTGTAAATTTTCATTGTAAAGCTTTCTTTTGTAGGAGTCTTGTGGCATCTGCCCTCCCCTTTTGCCTTTTGGTTTTGTTGAATGATCTAGGTTGAGTAAGGGAGATGGAAAGATAACAGGAAGGTTCTCAAAGAGGTTGGCTGTGTTACCCAACTAACTACGAAGGTTACAAAATTTTGTACCATTTAAACAGTGAGAAAACATTCCAGAAGTTGCTGGGTTTTCCTGGGGCATGCCTTTTAATGCCTCCAATGCACTTGGAAAGTGAAGAATGATTTTCTGTATTCTGTTCTGCCTGATGAAATACACTTACAAAATCAAAAGCTTCTTTTTTATCCTGTATCACTCCTTTGTTTGGCATGAGTTTTCAAACTATTATTTTCCTTTCTCACCCCCACCCCACCTATGTAAGATAATTACTAGATGGATAGTAGTTTTTTTTTAATTTGGCAATTAAAAAAATAGTTGCACTTCACCAAATACAGCAAATTCATTATTCTTAAACAAATTGTGAAATAACAATAAGGTTTTTTTTATTTGTTTTTCCCCATTGAGATTTGTGTGTTGGTATTTGTTTAACACACTATGGTACAGTCTCCTGTGAAGATATGGGAAACAAATGCACAGACACTGCTGCTCATAATGAAATTGGGACAATTTTTGTAGAAGAAAATTTAGCAAAATGCATCAGAAGCTTCAGTGGTTTTTATATATCCTTCTATCTGGTGATTCCACTTGAGATTTATTTTTTTTCCTTAGGAGAAAGGAATCAGCAACTATCTCAGAGTATTTGAGCTAACACAATTTCTTAAGATTTATTTTGAAGTTAATTCCTTTGTACTCTCAGTTGTGCTTTTAAGTTGAGTTTATTTATGGGATAAAACTTGTTTAATGTGAAATAAGGCCTCAGAAAATACCTTTGATGCTTATAGTTATGGGAATGGTGGTTTCCTTTGCCAGCTCCTAAATTGTTAGGTTTTTAAATCTCACTTCTGAGAGATGCTATTAGCTAGAAAGACAAAATTAAAAGGCAGGCATTACATATGAAAACAATATTGATAACATAAATAACAGGTGTAGGGTTGGTATCTAGCATATGTAAAGAACCCTCGAAAATCAATAAGAAAACAGTGGGGTGAGAGAGGAGGCATAGAATATATGTAGGAATTAACATATAATGGTTTGTAATTATAGATTGCAAACTAAAGTAACAAACATCTTATTTCATAGATAGCCAGATGGGCAAACTTTAGAGAGCCTGTTAATGTCGTGTTTGAGAGAACAGGGAAATCAGAACTCTAATAAAGATAGCTGCTGGGAGCATAGATTGTAAAAACCTATGAATTTTACAACAATTTGCAACATTCGATAAAGGTTTCAATGTATTTAAGTATCACCTACTGATTCCCCTTCAAGGTTTATACCCTAAAGAAGCTGTCAAGGAGACAGGCTTAGGGTGTTCACCGTAGCTTTGTGACTGTAGCAGGCTGCAGTCAACCTCAATGTCCTTCAGTGAGGGACTAGATTACACGAACTATCATAGAGTGGAGAAAATAAATGGATTCGATGGCCATGTATCATCCTGGCTAGATCTCAGAAATTGAATATTAAGTGATAAAGGCAAGTGTGGGCATGCATATGCTCAAAAATGATGTAATTTTTCAAGAAAATCACACAAAGTAACAGAGGTCCTGTATAGATGCTATAATGTAAATGCATACAAACATGGATTGGATAGATAATACAGCAAATTCTGGATAGTAGTTGCCTCTAGGGCGAGAGCAAGGCAAACTTATGGAGCTTATTGTTCTTTCCAATATTTAATCCAAAGCAAATGAGGCAGTGTTATGTTTTAGTGTTTTCATTCTAGGGGGCAGGAAGACGGCTGCTATATCATTCTGCACACATTTTAAAAATTAACAAAACAGGGAGGGAACGTTTTAAGGGAAGTAAAAGTCATGAGGCGCGTCCCAGCCAAAGTGTTCGTCCTCTCTGTATTTGCTTGGTAGCCACCTTGAATGCTATGCCGGTTGTCCTAGCTGTCCTAGCTGTCAACTCTGTTGCCATTTCTCCTCACAGTGCCATTATCTTGCAGGTGAGGAACTTTACTATGAGTCCAAAGAAGCCAACCCTTGTGCTATTTACCAAAGAAAATGTGATAATCATTCCATCAGCCACTCACAGATATTGTTATAAAGCCTCGCAGACCCGCTGGGGTTGGTGTTGAGGAAGGTGTGAGTAGATGAGCACTTAGATTCTCTATTGGCTGGACTCTGCAGGGGAAGTGGAATAACTTTTTTGCAGGGAATTTGGGCAGCACCTACCAAAATGGAAACCAGGTATTGACTTTGCCCAACTGTTTTCTGCCTTACAGACCCTACCCTCTGATAAAAGCTCATATAATGGTATAATGTGTTGATGATGCAAGAATATTCAATTCTGTGTTATTTTTAACAGTGAAAATTCAGAACCATCTCAATGCCCTTGAATCTGGAAATGATTAAAAAGTTTTGGTGGTAGGATAGAACACTAGGTGGCTGTTTTTTTTTTTTTTTTTTTTTGCAGTTTTGGCTGGGGCTGGGTTTGAACCCGCCACCTCCGGCATATGGGGTCAGTGCCCTACTCCTTTGAGCCACAGGTGCTGCCTGGTGGCTACTTTTAAAAGGCAAGGTGTGTTGCCTTTAAAAGGATACAGGTGTGTTGACATAGAGAGTTGTCCATGTTAGATTGTCATTTTTATAAAAAGCAAGCTATATAAAAATACGTGTCACGTAGCCAGGTGTTTGTTTTGAATGCACGTATTTAATATAGGTGATTGTGATTATTATTTTCATTTAATTCTATTTGAATGAGCCTAGAAATAAATGCAGAGAAACCATGTAAACTCTAAAATCGATTACTTCTAGGGAGTTTGGCTTTTTGTTCATATGGCTATTTGTTTCTTTTTCTGTGGATGAGCTTCTTTTATCATTTTTAATGAACAATATCAGTAATGTTACTGACACTTAAATGACATTTTGTCCTAAAAATAGGAAGGAAGGAAGCCTGTCATGTGTTGTGTTTCATGTTTTATCCTGTTATTTTTCTTTAGGAGATGAATTCTTCCTTGAGGGATTATATTTGCCCTGCGTTCGTAATCTAAGGTTTTTCTAAGACTCCAAAAAAGCTGAGGTAATGGAGCGGTGACGATGGTGCACAGCTGAATTTGCATGAAGGTGACTCAGATTTCAGCCCTGGAGGTGCCCGATCATCACGTGCAGTGATTGGCCTCCTCTCGTTTATGATGGTGCAGGCGACTCTTCTCAGATGTGAATAATAATAGCACAGCTCATTGGACAGGAGGGGACAGCGGGGTATTTCCCTGATTGTCATCGGTGTGTAAACTAAGCCAGTGATTTTACATCGTCCTAACGCACATGTTAATAGTATGATAAAATGAGAGCCCTTGCGTTGTTTTGGTGGTGGTGCCTGCTCAAGCTTTCTATATTCAAGACGACTTAAAGCTGTAGCAGGCTTTCAAGAATGCAATAGATTTGATATTGTGCGTTTTATTAACCGTGTCATGGTGGATTGTGGCACTTTAAATGAGAAGCGGAATTTTCTTCCTTTTTGAAATGTGAATTAATGAAATGCTTATTCTCAGTAGGAGTCACTCTCCTGGCCTTACCCATTTGTTTCTGCTAACTTGTCCTTTTGTCCACCCCTCTGCTACACAGACGGTCTCTCTCTCACACGCACGCACGCACTCACACAACTTTCATATTCATTGAGTCTTGCAATTAGAGTTGAATGATTTTACTTTCAAAGAATTTTGCATTTCAGAAAAGGATATTTTGATTGAGCCATGTGGTAAAAATTCCCCAAGAGCTGAACTTGGTGCTTTTTTGTGTATTTCTTGTCTGTCTTTGCCCACTTAGCCCTTTCTCTGGTTTAGGGATACTTAATCCACTTGTGAGGAGGCAGCAGTGACACTAACTTTTCCCTACTCCAGCACGGGGCTGGATGAGTAAGTCCTAGAGAACCTAGTTGCCAAGGGCTGGGTAGTTCTGCAGAGAGAGGGTTGTAATAGTTGCCTGGTTGTTAAAATAGAAGATTAAGAAGAGGAATCCCAAGCCTGATGTCTTTCTTTGAAACCAAAGACCTCCTTTGGTTTGACTTTTATCTTTAGCAGTTATGGCCAATTTATAGTCCCAAGGAATTGGGGGGCTTAACCTGTATTAATAATAATGAAGAATTCAGAACAGTTTGTATAAATTCAGCATTTGAATAGGTATTTATTGAATGTCTGCTATGAGTAGTGCATAGTGCATTGTACTAAACACAGCAGAGAGATATAGAGCCCTGTTTAGTAGGTTCTAATGAAATGGAAACACCTTAAGGGAATGTACTCCTTTACTTGTAGATTGCAAACAACTCTTGTTCTGCAGATTAATCACTGTGTATTTAGATACAAATAAAAGGGTTAAACGTAATTAATCATACCTTTCTCCAAAGTTGAGTAGTGATACTACCTAATTCCACAGATTGTATTTAATTAGAAGATACATCCCAGAGAACAGTGTTAGAATCTCATTTCAGTAGCTTCCATTGGGAAGAAATGTAAGAGAATCTATTCATTTGAGGCTTTTCCACATTGCAGAATACTTGTCTAAACCAGTGCCTATAGTAGAATCCCTTTAAACACAAGAAATCTACTTCATAATTGGGTGTCATGAAAATGAATCGGCAGCCAGGTGCATTTTCTATGCCTATAGTTCTAGCTACTCACTGGAGTCTAGGAGTTCCAGGCCAGTTTGGATTACATAGTGAGACCTTGTCTTTAAAAGAATAAAAAATACAAAAATGAAGAATCATACCATATAGTTCTTGCTTGTATATAGAAATCCTAATACATGCAAGTTAATGAATGATAATGTTCCCTTTACATATATAAATAAATATTTTTGTGTATAAAAATGTATATATTCATATATATATATGAAAATATGTGCACATTTATAAAATAAATATATATCACATGTATTATGGAATTAATAAAACCTTAGTCCTGTATTACAGTTTTTAATAGCTAGCAACAGTAGGTTACTCTGGTAATTTGAAAAGAAAATAAATATATTGGAAGGATGTTGAGTTACTTGCAGAATTATTAGGCTGGTAGGAAGACTAAGTTTGAAGCCAGGAGTAGTACCCCAAACATATTGCAGAATTGGTCTGGAAAACAACCATAGAAGCCTAATTCTCTGCCTCTGTATATTAGAAAATTAGCCTTTCCACAGCTCTGCCCAGCTCTGGGGGTCCCTGACTCTTATCTCTAGTACTTGAGTTTGTGCAGTACCTGATTAGTAGATCCTAAGTCACATATTTCCTTCCTAGCTGCAAAGGAGGCTGGTAAGTCCCTACATTTTCCTACTTCTATACTAGGAAGTTGACTCAGCAGCTGAAAAAAATGTTCAAATTGTTATTATAACAATTTATACGAAAAGTTTGGAAGGTAGAGAAGATGAAAATATCATCATATTCCATTGTTCTGATATAAAACTATTTAAAAATAAAATTATCTGTTTTTCTCAATTCATATTTTTGTGTCATTGTAAATCACAGCTTTTGTATGTTTATGTCTGTGTTTTATTTTGAATAGCATGTATATATGTTGCCATATATATCCTTTTTAATAATTGCATAATAATTCAAATGAATGGACTTTGCCATTCTAATGTTGGAGATTAGTGATAAATGTTCATCATTATGAACATAATGGAAAAAATATGTTCACATCTAAAGCTTTGGCCTCTGATGTTGGATTTGAAGGTTAAGAACCTTAAATCTTATTAGCTCCTGATTCTTTAATAAAAAAGTCACTACTTAATTTATACTTTTCCTTAATTTACTTAAACATAGGCACAGTCTTCACTTCTTTTGATATGAAATTTTAAGAATTTGAGGTGAGTGAGTTAAATTTGGGGCTCTTTAAAAATTTTAAACACATTTTAAGTAGGGAAGATATGTTTATTAGGCAACCGTTTATTAAATAATACTGCTTTTTAATTTATTATTAGGGAAACAAATACATGATCTAATAATAAATATTCTGTATCTAGATTTAGTAATTTGATGTGCATCATAATAAGCTTATGACTGTCCTATGGCTGTTAACATTAGCCTCAATATTTTTTAAAGTAAAACGTTTCTTCAGGATCACATACTTCAGAATGATACCTTACTCTGTGGATGTTCTGAATCAATTACAGTAATTTACAAGTGGATGTACAAGTAGAATTAAATGCTGTAATTATAAAAATAAGCATACTATGGCTTATTAGCTAGGTCCTTGATACATATTTAGAAGACTTTTAGTCTTTAGAAGACTTGCTGTCACTGGGGGTGGAGGCTCACACCTATAATCTAGCACTTTGGGAGGCAGAGGTGGGTGGATCGCTTGAACTCAGAAGTTCGAGACCAGCCTAAGCAAGAGTGAGACCCCAATAGAGTTCCGTTCTCTGCTAAAAATAGAAAAACTGGCTGTGTGTCATGAGGGGCACCTATAGTCTTAGCTACTCAGGAGGCAGAGGCAAGAGTATTGCTTGAGCCCAAGAGGTTCCTGTGAGCTATAATGCCAAAGCACTCTACCTAGGGCAATAGAGTGAGACTCTAATAAAAAAAAAAAGACTTGGTGTTTCCGATACGATTCTGATATTGTCACTCATTCAATATGTCCTTATTTCATGTATAGTGCTTGTCATGCACTATATTAAGTAATAGGGTACAGGAACAAAAAGGAGGTTACATCAGGTAGGTAGTATTAGAAATAGTCTGGAAATGCATGTGCATGGGTGCATTTGAAAAGCCACAATAGACTGTTTCTGGGAATGAGGACAGTCTCATTTGTGCATATTTAACTTCTTGGCATTTAAGTTAGTGTACATGGTGAGGACTCCGGTCTGGACAATTCTTAGATGTTGTTTAGCATCGCTGACTTTGAAATACAGTTTTATTTGGTTTGTTAGTTTCTGCCTCTTTTTTTTTTTTTTTTTGCCGTTGTTGGGCCCTGTAAGTCACTCTGGGCCATGATTGGGCTCTTAGGTGAGAGTGTTCACATTCCTGAGCAGATGCAGGAGAGTTTCTAGTGTAGCAAGATTGGAAGAGTTGGGAAAAAGCATGAGAGTTTCCAGCATTAAGTCTTTCCTTATGTAACATTTCTTACGTCCTCCTTCCCTGTTGACAATTCCACGTCCACTCTCCTGAGACCTAGCAAAGACCTAGCCAAGTGTTCCCTGGAATCCTACAACATATTATTAAAGGGTCAAGAGTGGTAAAATAATAATCCAAATCTAAACTGTACCCTGGGTATAAATTGGATATAATCTTGCAGGACTTAGTGGGCAGGTTGGTAGGTGCGTTCTATGTTTTTAGGGATAAACTGTACAATTCCTCCTTAGAAAAGATGGAACCTTGGCATGGCTTTTTTTTTTTTTTTTTTAAATAAGACACCTGTTGCCCCAGTCCTGATAACATTGCCTGGGGACCACATTAAAATTCTACTTTGATCAATAGAAAGGTAAATACATAATGTCGTCAGGATTTCTCTCTCCCTATGGGATTGGTATATCTTTTTCCTTCCTTTTACTCATCCTTTTTTTTCTCTTCAGTTTTCTCCAACCATACACATTAGGTTTTTAATAAGAAACGTCATATACAATGTTCGTTTGTCCCTTGTCTTGAAAGCAGGAAGATGAGTTCAGTAACTTCCTCTGTAGTTTTTCTCTGGTGCATTCCTTTACATGGCAACAATTTTAAAAATAAGCAGAGTTGCCATGATGCTTGTGGCAGCTTCACTCGTGAGAAGTGGAGCTGTGGTGAATCCTGCATATTGTGGTTGGTTTGAAGTCTAACAAACCGAGGTTCAGATCTCCGGCCATGTAAGGGCGAGCGAGTGATAGCAGGCTAGTGATTTAACCCTCTGCCTTTGGTTTTCTCATCTGTGAAATGAAGCTAGTGGTATTGCTTATGTTGATTGTGAGCATTGAGTAGATTGATGTATATAAACTGCCTAAGCATTATACCTTCTATATGTGGGTCACTACGAAAGATTTGAGACAGGCTGTGTTCTGGTCTATTATTTTACTTTTAAGAAGCACAGTTGACCTTCTCCTTTCTGATTCACCCACGCAGGCTTCAACTTGCTCGGCTTATTGGTATTGTTGGGAGAGCTTCATTTGTTTCCGTCTTAAGCTTCTTGCTTCTTATGTATCTCAAAACTTTCAAGAGAGGCTTAGCAGAAAGTACTTTCCCCCCTCTAATTTTATTTTCTATGAACAGAGACTCTGGGTGAGAATTGTTACAGCTCATTCTCACACCCTCCACTATTTTGTGTATGGAAAGTTATGTGGCTTGTTAATTAAATACTCATGTAAGGGCGAATGAACCAAAAATATCACATTATTAATCTTTTATTACATGCTTTTCCTTAATCATTTCTATTATTTCAAGATCTCTTTCCCCCTTTTTTTCTCTTTCATATTGAAGGTTAACTTCCTAAGCATATTAAGTAGTAAAGATATAACTACATCATTCCATATTTCAGGATCAAAAGGCAGAGAAAAGAACGCTCAAATTCAGCGACCACAATGCCAGCATTTTCCAGAGTACTAACTAGATAATACATATAATATAAGAATGCTTCAGTTTGGTAGCTGAAATCACTTGTCATTTTGATAAAAGTAAGGCTCGATTCAAAGTCATTTGGGTCTGTCCTTATCTGTCATGAGCATCACTTGAGACAAAACTTTTGGGGAAGAATGTTATTTAACATAATGCTGTTTCTACCACTTTAGCCTTTTTTTTTTTTTTTCTGAGTGTTTTGTACAGTTGTTTTTAAATGTGGAGCAGGCCTGGTGAGGTGGCTTAGGTGTGTAATCCCAGCACTCTGGGAGGCTGAGGCAAGTGGATCACCTGAGCTCATGAGTTGGAAATCAGCCTGAGCTATAGCGAGACCCATGGCTCTAAAAATAGCCAAGTGTTGTGGCGGGTGCCTGTCGTCCCAGCTACTTGAGAGGCTGAGGCCAGAGGATGCCTTGAGCCCAAGAGTTTGAGACTGCCATGAGCTGTGATACTACCACACTCTACTAAGGGTGACAAAGTGAGACGCTGTCTGTGAAATGAAATAAAATAGTGAAAAGGCAAATAGCAAAATGAAACTATTTCTAGAATCTTTAAAACTGGAAAGAATTTGCCGTCGAAGCCATTAGGATTCAATTATGTAAACAACCAAGGTAACATTTGTGTATGTCTGTGTGTTTATGTGTGTGTAAGAACTATTTACACTTTTTTCTGTTTTCCTACTTTTTATTATAGAAGATTTCTAGTAAATACAAAAGAATACCACAATGTGCCCATACTTCTATCTGTACTTTCAAATGCACTTAGAAAAGTCTGTGTGTCAGATACAAAATTCTGAAAACATGACTTTGGAAAGTTCTTATAATATATTAAAGAAATAACCCTCAATTTAAAATGTAGGAAATGAATAGATGAAAGACAATTTATTATTTTATTATAGACCATTTGGGAGAGTAAGGAAGATGTTTGTGCAGCATTGTAAGCTAATTGTGAACTCTGTAAACTAAGAATTAGCGTCTTTCGGATTTTATTTACAAGTATAGTAATGTTGCTCTATTTACTATTTCATCAGACAGAAGGAACTTTTAAGTAGTCTTCTCCAAAACGAACCATGCACTCAGAGTTGATGTTCAGAATGACCCAGAAACACCAAAAGCATGTTCCTGGTATGCTGTTTTCATCAGTGGAATTGTTTACTTTTTATCCTTTATGGGTTTAGGGCATAGCTTATCATTATCGTGTTGAATTGACGATTCTCAATTCTTAGGGTAGCCTTTACTGTCCATGTGATTATCCAGAACTCAGGTTGATATGAAGTCTTGAGCTGTGGATTAAGCTATTTACGGTGAGATATAACAAAAAAGGTTCCCTTTGCATGTTAAGCCAGAAAAGAAAATAACTTCTTAGAGGGACAAGTGGAGTTCAGCCACCCGAGATTGAGCAGTAAAGGTCTGTGACGCCCCCGATGTCCGGGGCTGCGCGCACTACGCTGCCTGGCTCAGTGTGTGCCCGCCCTTCCCCAGGCAGGCGGGGGAACCCGTTGGACCCCGTTCATGATGGGATCGGGGATTGCAATTATTCCCTGTGAACGAGGAATTCCCAGTCAGTGCGGGTCATAAGCTCGCGTTGATTAAGTCGCTGCCCTGTGTGCGCACCGCCCGTCATTCCCACCGCTTGGATGGTTTAGTGAGGCCCTCGGATCGGCCCCTCCAGGTCGGCCCACGGCCCTGAGAAGACGGGCGAACTTGACTATCCAGAGGAAGTAAAATTTGTAACAAGGTTTCCAGGTGAACCTGCGGAAGGAAAAAAAAAAGAAAGAAAAGGAAATAACTTACCAGGAATGTCTAAGAAGGAAGCCCATCAGTAGCTGATGAGGTTTGTCTGCTGTTCTGTGGCTTCACCAGTTTCTATGCCTCTCGGAAATCTTCCATCAAAGGGAGAGGGATGGGCAATCAGGATAGGATTTCTGCAGGTGGCATATTGACATTGGAACCACGAATGCTTTGTTGCCGGGGGCTGTGCCGTGCAAAGCCGTTTAGCATCACTGCTGGCCATTAACACACTAAATGCTGGTAGCCACACTCACCCCTGCCGTGGTTATGACCACGGGAATGTTGCCTGTGATGTCCGTGGAAGGGAAACCTTGCCTGCAGAGTGGAGAGCCATTGTTTCAAAGGGTGGGAGCGCCTTATGTAAATTTCCATGTGAGTCACCCTATCCGGACCCTCCAATGCTAAGCTCTGTGAGGACAGAAATGGGGGGTTTGCTTCACATGGAGGTCCTTCTTTCTGTGTACTACACAATATATACACTTTGGGGCACTGAGAATACCATTGCTTTTTGTTTTTGTTTTTGTTTTTATCCAAGCCACGTAATAGAGTGAGTTTTTAACAAAAGAGTAATCTGAACATGTCTCTTCTTCCTTCATTTTTTGAATAATTGCTTTACGGTTGTATATATGTAGGGCAATTGGCATTTCAGTGATACAGTAGCCTATTTTCTGTCTTGTAAAAGACATTACTATATCATACAGTATTTTAACCTTTCCTTTACAAATCCCATGATACTGAGATGCTTTTGGTTAACAAAAATTCCTATTGAGTCTGGAAGATTCTGTTTGCCTGTCCACTGACCCTCTTCCCCCAACTCCTCCATAAGAAAAGAAAGGAAAGAAAAAAAAACCTTAAATTATCAGAAGTCCTAAGGCAGTTTTCCCAGAACAAATGTTCATTTTGACTTGCTCCGTTGGTAAGTCCCATCTTTGTTGACCCGCTGCTGGCTTGTGGGGCTGCTTCCGTTCACTTAGGAATCAGTTGAGGTTTGGTTTAACACCAGGGTCTACTCAGGCGAGGATCCTATTTTAGGAGAGCTTTAAAATAGGAGATCCTTATTTTTAATGAAGTACAAAAGGAAATACTCCGGAGGAATAATTATAACACAGGCTCTCTGTTCAGCTTCAAAACCAGAAATATTATGTTGAAAATATGAATTCTATACGTAATATATAACGTTTGGTAAGGTGATTAGGAGCGAGCCTCCGTTTTCTATCCTGAAAGTGAGGAGAATAACATCCTCTCTCTCATGGTTGGCAGTGAAGATTAAATGAACCAATCCATTGAAAACTTTCAGAAAAACTACCTGTAACATAATAAGCACCCAGTAATTGCTTCATTGTCACTTATTTCTTTCTATTAATTATGAGAAATCTTAATATTTTCCTATTTTCTTATCTCTTTCAAAATGCCAACCTCTGTTCTCCAAAAACATACTCTTCCCTTTTCCTCTGTTTACCTTTTATCTGTTATTGTTATCACACAAATACAAATGGGACTAGCCAAGCCACATATATTGATCTTGTACCTTTATGGATTTTTATAGATTTGGAAAACATTTTAAAGCCCTCTGAGATTTTGTTTGTAGACATTTTTTGCAAATTACTTTTTTTGTACTAAAGAAAAACAAAAGCTTAAGTTTTAGTTGATTGCATTTTTATATGACACACATATAGATCACTGGCCATTTTGTTTGAAAAAGTTAGTCCTGATTTTGATGCCTTGTTTGAGCTAGAAAGGTCCATATGAATTCAGTTCTGTGCCCTGTGTGTAAGTTTAAAAAAAAAAAAAGTTTCATTTGTGGCTAATATGTGCACTCCTGATTGGATCAGTGAGGACAAATCCACTCCATGGGCAGATCCTACTTACTTTGCTTATAGATACAGTGTTTCTCTGAGAAGTCCTCATGCTAATAATACCACAGAAGTATCATAGGGATCATATTGAATCCACGATCAATTCATGCAACATAAAGTCACCGCCTTTGGAAGAAAATGCAGTCACAATTCCAGAATAGGAAGCTTAAAAGCAGATATTTTCTGCTTGTGATAGGTTGATAGATTAAGTGCTTGCTTAGAAAACATGCTAGGATGGATCTTTTATTTTATGGAGAAGGAAGATAGAAATATATAAAAATAAAATATTGAAGACATAAACATGCATGCTTTGTGCAAATTTATATAGGTTGTCTCAAACTTATACAAAAGCAGAGAGAAAATAATGGGCCTTTCATGTACTCAACACCTGTTTTCATCGCAAGGTTCTTTGTGTTTCGTGTATATCTCCCGCTACTTGTTAATCCCAGGTGTAATTTCATCTTAAGACTTTTAGTAGGTTAAACCTGTCCTCAGAAGGATAGTCAAAAGTTGGTATATAATTTTCAGGGATATATGCAATTTCTTTATACCCCGGTTTAAAAATCAGTGACTGAACTAACTCAATTGAAGTGGAGAGAAGAAAGATTTCACGAAAGCCTTCTGGGTGACCTCCTGCCTGCAGGTGGCCCATGCTCTGACTTTCTTGTTTTTTCTGTTTTATTCTTACCCTCACCGTCCATCTGTGATATTTGAGTTCGCTAAAGAGCAAAAGGTAAAAGGATGCTTGGAAGATGCTGAGTATGTGTCCCCCTCCCCTTTTTCTCTTTTCATTTTCAGGGTGACTTTATGGTTTTCTGAGATTGCTGAGCTATATGATTTAACAGATTTAATGCTGATCTACTTGGATGTGCGAGCAAAAATGGCAAAACTCACAATAATAGAGAACACAATTTATCGAGCATTTACAATATGCCAAGAACTTTTAATGTATTTTATCACTTAAGATTTATCAACATCTTCTGCAACGGTTAGGTATTTGGTATCTATGAGCCCATTTTACAAATAGAAAACTAAGGTTTAAAGCAACTTTTGCAGAATTAGAATTCAGATCTGTCTGAACTTCCAGCCAGACATTAAACGATTCTGAACTGCCTCTCCCCATTTCATTCTGACGGTGGGCCACATTCTTAGTGTGTGTGTCCCAAGCAGGTGGATGTGGAGTATCTTATAGCTGTGTGCCTCATTTGTAATAATGTCTTCATGGTGGTGGGAGGCATTTCAGAGAACTGTTTCAGAAAGTCCTTTCATGTGATATATGTGTACCATGGAATACTATTCAGTCATAAAAAGATGGTGACTTTCCATGTTTTGTATGAACCTGGATAGAGCTGAAACACATTCTTCTTAGTAAAGTATCACAAGAATAGAAAAGCAAGTATCCAATGTATTCAATACTAATATGAAGCCAGTAGATGTACTAATTCATGCCCACATAAGAGAAAAACTCAATGCAATTCAAGATGGGGGGAGGAGTAAGAAAGTTGGAGGCAGAGGGGAAGAGGGAAGGGGGTGGGTGTGCTCCCACTTGTGCTCCCACTTAATGGGCACCATGTAAGTGTATATGACACACTTCTTGGGTGTGGACCCAACAAGAGGGACTCTACCTAACAAATGCAAACATTTTAACCTAACCTATACCGCAGAAGTATCACAGGGATCATATTTAATCCGTGATCAATTCGGGCAACATAAATTCAGCTCCTTTAGAAGAAAATGCAGCCGTAAATCCTGAATAGGATGCTTAAAGGCTGATACTTTATGCTTGGGATAGGTTGACAAATTAAGTGCCCTCACATTAATCTGAAATTTAAAAAAAATGAAAGTCCTTTAGCAGATGCACTATTTTTAAATTAGAGTTGATGCAAGCCAAGAAGCAACCAGGGACAAGATCTGCATATATCTCAAATGCAGCTGTCTTACCATTTTCATCTAAGCTGCTGTGATCTCTCATGCATGTGGCTAGTTGTTCCTCTTGTATCTGTTCTTACCAACTTTTCACGTCTACCCCCGCATGGTGTTTTTAAAATGTTCCCCAGATTCTATCACTTCTCTGTTAAAACCCCTCAATGAATTCTGTACAAGTAGCAGAGAAGAAAAGTCCAGTTCCTTTCAGAAGCCTGCAAAGCCCAGCATCTGGCCCCAACTGCCCCTATCTGGGCGCTAGCTGCCCGGGTCACTGCGTCAGCCCTGATGGCTTTGTGGTTGCTGAACCGTTCTTGTTCCTCTGCTGTGCCCAACTGTGTCCTAGCTGAGGATCTGAGCTCTTCGGGAACATTCAAGTTCCAGCCCAAATATTGCCTGCACAGATTAGCTTTTCGTCTCTCCCACCAACGACTTTTTTAGTTTTATTTTCTTCATTACACTTGTCACTGCATGAGATTCTTACTGCTTTGTTGGTTTATTTACTTTGCATTTGTCTCTGCCTCCCCAAATTAAATGTGAGTTTCATGGGATCAGGGGTTTTCCTGAGTGGCCAAGATGCTCCCACCCAGACAAGTTTTTGGTAAATAGTGTTTGAATGAATGAAGGATTGTTAAATGGGGGTCATCACAGTAAGCCTGCATGCAAAGGGGTGCTGAGCACAGCTCCCGGCACAGTTGGAAAATGCTATGGCTGTGATGGGCAGGGTTAGTTCCCATCTTGGATTTATCGTGACATAATCTATAAAGCAAGTCATTGGAATTGTCCAAGATAAAGCAGTTCCTCAAAACCCGGGAGGACCCCGCAGTCTCATGATGGAGACCCTGAAGTCTGTTATTATGAGGCAGCTGCTTTTTGCCAATTTTCAGCTCTTATAGACTTGACCTTCAAACCGGCAGCATTCAGCTCTCATCTCTGACTGGGGGCTTCTGACTGACCTTTTGCTCAAGCCCAAGGCAATGTTTTCATCTCTGACAAACTTGACCGCTGCCAGTTCTTAAGAGTGGCGGTCCTTATGAGAGGGAGTTGTTCTGCCTGCACTGTAATCATCTCTAATACCCGATAAACTGCGAACAATGGGGACATTGGAGGGGGGAGCTCCAGAACAAAAAGACGTCTGCGGTTCTGAAGCAGTGCTAAACTGGGGCACGTGGAAAAGTTCTGGCATGTGGAGTGCTACACTTGCACTCCCATGAGAAGGGGAGAATCTGGATGGTCCTTACAATGGGCTATTATAAGGGCACTGTTGAACCACGTAATCATGGCCCTTTCCAAAACCATAAAAAAATGTGTTAAGTACTATGCAAACGCAAAGTGTCCAGGCTTGAATGTCAGACTACAAATTTCATAAATAACAGGATCTTTTTATTCTGATCAAATATTTCAAGAAAAAAACGGAAACAAGGGAAATTTTACTACTACTTTATGGGTTTACTTGCTTACAAAATTTTTAATAAAGAAATTTTGCTGAACATGATTTTATCTGGATGGATAGGCTTCCATTTTTGTGGAATATATAGGTTTTTTTTAATTACAAAGTTAGTACCACAGACATTATAGAAACTATAGAGAAGAACAAATAAAATAACAATCACTAGTATTTTCTTTTCTTTTTAGCGGGGGGGCGGGGAGGGGAGCAGAATCTCACTCTGTCACCCTGGATAGAGTTCCGTGGCATCATAACTCACAGCAACTTCAAACTCTTGGGTTTGAGTGATCTTCTTGCCTTACTTTTTCTATTTTCAGTAGAGACAGGGTCTCACCCTTGTTCCAGCTGGTCTCGAACTCCTAAGCTAAGCAATCTACCTGCTTTGGCATCCCAGAGTGCCACCAGGCCCTGCACAATCACTGGTAATTTCATCATGCAGGGATTGTCATTGTCTTAGAACTTTTCTGAGTGATTTATCTTTAGTCTTTTTTTGGCCTAGGCATATGTATAAACACTTTGACATCAATTTAGGTTAGCAATGTATATAGTACTTTTAACTTGTTTTATGTGCTCACTTCCATTATGAGCTTTCCTTCTCACTAAATATTACTAAATAAAATTAAAATTTTGATAATTACATAGTATCCATCTAGCTGTGGCTTTCAACCAGGAGCAATTTTGTCCCCAGGGAGGCATTTAGCAATGTCTAGAGACATTTTTGTTTATTGCAGCTGGAATGAGGAGTCTTGCACTACTGGCATCTAATGGGAGAGGCCAGTGATGCTGCTTGACGTTGTACAGCGCACAGGCCAGCCCTCACAACAAGGAAGTATTGGGCTCTAGTGTCCTTACTCCCGAGGTTAAAAAGTCTCAACTATATGGCTAGCTCATAATTAATTGAATCCCTGTCCTATTATTGGATCTTTACTTCTAAATATTTATTGGAAATTAATAAATAATTTTTTCTATAAAGGACCAGATAGTAAATATTTTATGCTTTTCAATGGTATTATAGCCTGAAAGCAATCAAATTATACATAAATATAATAGGGTGGCACCTGTGGCTCGGTGAGTAGGGTGCCGGCCCCATATGCCAGAGGTGACAGATTCAAACCCAGCCCTGGCCAAAAACCGCAAAAAAAAAAAAAAGAAGAAAAAAAATTATATATAAATAAATGGGAGTGGCTGTGTTCTAATAAAACTTTATTGACAATAATAGGCAGCATGCCCTGGAGCAGTAGTCTGCCCACCTGTCAGAGATAATGCTGGGATAACATCCTTGTACCTAAACATTGCCCCAAATCTGATAACTTTCTTAGTAAAGCTCTTGAAAAGATTATCAGTGCTGGATGGGCATGTATATACCTTTCAGAAGTTTATGCCTGTTTATCTTATATGTTACAGTTCTACTAGTTTATTTTCTCATATGAGATTGTTCATTTAATGTGGCTTTCTTAATCCTCTAATGCTCCCACCTTTCCATCAGATCTGGAACCTGCTCCAGGGATACGGAATGTGAAAGGGTAAGGCAAAAGGCTTGCAAATGTCAATGTTCCCAGGAATCAGACAGGTTAATGAATGAGTGGAGAAGGCCAGTTGTCAGTGTCAGAATAAAGAGTGGTAGGATGTGGCAGAGATGAAGAGTAATGCTCAGACTCTTCATATGAAGAACTGTTGCTTTTGGAGAACACTGTTCAGTTGCTGCCCATCTGAGTGCAGTTGCATGTTGCTAGAGTTTCTGGTTTATCAACCAGAAAAGAGAAATCCAAACTCAAGTTCAAAAAACCATAAATCCAAACTTTGGTGTGAAAACTCCTCATTTTTAATTGTGGGTGACAAATTTTAGAGTACTAAATATTGTGTAGCCAATAAGCCATACCTGATGTACTACCAGCTTGGGCTCCTTTGCTTTAAACTGTGACTTATCAAGTGGCCTACAGCTAGAGATCGCCAGGCTTTTGGCTGGCCCTACTGCCTTTTAGCACTCCTACATGAGAACTACAAGAATTGGCAATCTCTGAGCAGACCCTGATAGGACAGGGTCTATCTGGAGCAGTGTGGTGGGCTGTGAACCAGCCACCTGGAGTGGATGGAGATTTAGCTCCTTCAGAACTTTCTAACTTAGGATGGAGGGCCTGTCACACCTGCATTTCCTCAGGACATTTCCAGGGACTGTCACAGTCCTAGCCTACAAGTCCGATAAGGGCCTACACATTCGGCCCCTTATTCTTAGCTTCTTTTCTTTCTTTCTTCTTCTTCTTTTTTTTTTTTGTTTTGTTACTTTTTAAAATTTTTTTATTTTTGGAGATTCTTTGAGGATAAAAGAAACCAGGTTACACTGATTACATTTGTTAGATAAAGTCCCTCTTACAATCGTGTTTTGCCCCCAAAAGGTGTTGCACACACCAAGACCCCACCCCCTCCTTCCTTCTCTACTTTGAGACAGGGCCTCAAGCTGTTGTGCATGGCATCACAGCCCACAGCAACCTCCAACTCCAACTTAAGTAATTCTCTTGCCTCAGCCTCCCAAATAGCAGGGACTATAAGTGTCTGCCGCAACGCCTGGCTATTTTTGGTTGTAGTTGTCATTGTTGTTTGGCAGGCCTGGGCTGGATTCAAACCCACCAGCTCTAGCGTATGTGGCTGGCTCCTTAGCTGCTTGAGCTACAGGTGCTGAGCCATTCTCCCCCTTTTCTATACATGCCAGCCATATTGTACCAGGAGTCCTGGCAGGGTGTGGGTTTGAGTAAGACCTTAGGATACTTATGAGAGGCAGGGTCAAAGAGTTAATGATCCTGGGGTGGGGTAGGGTAGGCAAGTGGCCACAGTGGGCAGGGGTTTCCAAATGTTGGTGTACATGAGAATTCACTTTGAGTCCCAGTTCTATTAGGTTAGAACATAAGAAACTGACATTTTTTATAGGTCAAAAAATCCACCAGCAGGGATTTCTGGGCACTGCATCCAGAGATTCTGATTTATCAGCTCTGAGGTGGAGCCCCAGAATATGCATTTCTAGCAAACACTGTGAATAGCACTGGTGCATGTGTATGGACTTGAAAGTACTTTCTTTGTTCTCAGCGATAAGTAGGGGGCCATTACAGAGGTGGTTTTTTTTGTTTGTTTTTGTGAAGGAGCAACATGATCTGGCAATATTATAAGGTTCTCTTGAGTCGTTGTGTGGAAAAGGTAGAAGAGTCAGGAGAATTTCAGTCATCTAAGTGAGAAGAAATGATGGCTTGGGTCACGTGGTAACAGTACAGAGTGGACAATTAGTCAAATTCCAGATTTATTTTGAAAATGGAACCAAAATTCCTTGTTGGATTAGATGTGGGGTATGAAGGAAAGAAAGCAGTCAAAGGTGACAAAGTTTTTGGAATGAGCAAGTAGCATGGCTTACATGAAGACCATTTTGACCTATAAAAATGTCAGTTTCTTATGTTCTAACCTAATAGGAAAAAATTAAGTTGCTAAGTATTAAAATGGAGATGACCCAAGAGGAACTGATTTGGGGATGATGAGCAGGCTAAGATGAGTTTGAGATGCCTGCAAACAGTGCTTTTGCATAAGCAGGTGGAGCTGGGTTGGAAATTAGAAAAGTGTGGACTGGAGTATGGACATCTATGAGACTGAGTTAGATCACCAGGGCTGTGAGTGCCCGTGGATAAAATTAAGCTCTGAGCCCTGAGGCACTCTGACATTTAAGAGCCAGAGAAGAGGAAACTAGCTAAGGAGAGTGAGAGGAAACGAAGGAGGTGAGAGGAAAATCAGGCAAGTGTGGTGAATTGGAAGCCAAGTAAAGAACGTGTATTAAGAGCCTCCTTGCTGTTCCTCAAACATGCAAGTCTTGTTCACACCTGAGGGCTTCTGCGCTTGGCTGGGATGCTGTCCCGCCAATCTGCCTGGCTCATCTCACCAACTTAGGTCTGTGCTTGGATGTCACATTCTCTGCGAGGCTCTTCCTGAACAGCTGCCTGGCATCTAGTTGATGTTCAAGTAATATTTGTTGAATGAATGGTGAACGTATAACTCCTGATGATGGCTGACGTTCAGGTGAAAACATATTAAAGCCTGTATTTCCTGGACCAGCTGGGTCAGCACCCCATGAGAACTTGGTAGAAATTCAGGATCTTGGGCTCCAGCCTAGACCTAATAGAACCACACTCTGCATTGAACCGGGTCCTCATTTGCACCCAGTCCTGTTTTCAATTTTCTACGAATGGCAAGACTGTGCTCAGATGCAACAACTCAAAACAGGAAGTTAAAACGATCAAAATCAAATCTCTCCAGTAGTTGTTTCTGTGTGTAGTCACAAGTTGTCATCAAATAACTTAAAAGCAAAACAAAATTAGGGGTAGAGTTGAAAGAATATTTTATGTAGTTAGCCAAGTGACTTCGCTCTTAACTTTTAATTGACATAAGCTAGGAGGGAATAGCAAATGCATACTGTCAAATTTGAGAAAATGAAGGCTAACTCAACTTTTTACATTTTACAAAATCTTGCTGCTTAATACAATATATCCACGCATAACGAATTATCGGAAGCTGAGAGAAGTGGCTTAAGAGAAATGGCTTTTTCTAAGAGTGAGCGAGGGGTTAAGTTTTTTGGGTCTCGCTACTTTTTTTCCCCCATAGAGATTTGATTCTGAAAGTGGTGTTTTTATTTTCAGATTATAAATACTTTGCAGGCAGACAGCTACCATTCCTAAATCTCTTATACTTCTATTTGGCTGAGATTAAAAACTAGTGTTCTTTGTATTTCCATGATCTTTGAGTCTGAGAGAGAAAAAATAATGTATATATTAGGAAGTTTCTTATGATAATGTCTGTTTTTTCTAAGGCTATTAAGGACTGTTTGTCCTAAAACCAAAGCACGCCCATCTTGCAGATTATAATCACATTATATCATGGGCCATTAGCTAAAAATAAAAGCTGTGGTAGGAATTTTTGATAGGGCTGGTCTAGTGAATTCTATTCTAACATCAAAATTTCAGAAAACTGGATTTGTTACCGTTTTCCTTTTGAAAATATTTACAACTCATTTCTCTGAATTCAGAAGCCTACAAAATAATAAGACAGGCAGGGGTGTGCAAGTATACAGATGGATAAATAATGCGATGTAAATGTAAATCTACTTATTTGTGCACGTGTAAAGTGTGTGAGTCCACTGCTGGTTTTATAGTTTGATCTTTCCCACTTTACTCCTTTAAAGCCACAGATCAGAATTGGTCAACAGTGAAGGGTGTCTCTGTATTCCATCATTATGGACGGAATCCCTGAACTGAGGCCTGGCTGTGCTTTCCAACTCTGGCAAGTCTCTTACCTTTCTCCTTAGAGTTTCCATTTCTTTATCTTTAAAATGGGGATAATTAAGCATATCACAGATGCTGGTCTGGTTAAGGCAATATTTGGAAAAACAACCATAAAATTATATATGCGTATATATATTTTTGTTAATGGAAAAATCCACCTCATTCTTTCATCCAAACCTTTCTGAAACATTTAATGGGAAACCTCCTTCCTGCTTCAGTAAAACTTTCCTACACTGTGGGGGTCAGCATTTGTTTTCTATAAAAAGCCTGAGAGTCGATATTTTAACTTTGAGGGCCATGTAGACTTCATTGCCACTGCTCAATTCCGCCATGATAGCGAGAGAGCTATGGGCGTAGGTGAACCAATGGTGTGGCTGTGAACCAATGACCTGGCTGTGTTTGATCACACTTAATTTATCACCACTGACATTGGAATATGATACAACTTTCATGTGTCATGAAATAGCATTTTTCTTTTGATTTTTGTCCTGAACTATTTAGAAATGTAAAATCCATTCTTTGTTTATAGGTCATAAAAAACAGGTGGCATACCAGGCTGGGCTGGTGGGCAAACAGACCTGTTAGAGAGGCAGGCCTGGGGCTTATCAGTCTTAATCTTCCCTTATTTAAGTCTTTAGTTTTGCTTTTTGTTTGCATCTGACTTTGATTATTCTCTCTTAGGTCAGGGCTCATCTCCTTGTTATTTGTTGTTATTGTTGTTAAGCACACCTTTGTACTGATTGTTTTTCATAGTGTCTGTCTTAGACTTGTGTTTTCTTTTGCAAATACACACATTGTATTACAGTATCATCGTGGGATAGAAAAGGTCCTTGACATTTATCAGATGTGATCCTGTATGAGGCTTTGCCCAACTCATTTAAGAAAGCTGCCTTTTCTTTCTTTCTTTCTTTTTGAGACAGAGTTTCTCTCTGTTGCCCTAGCTAGAGTGCCATGCATCCTAGCTCATAGCAATCTCTAACCCTCTGCTCTTGCCTCAGCCTCCTGAGTAGCTAGGACTACAGGCACACACCCCTGCACCTGGATAATTTCTATTTTTGGTAGAGACAGGTCTCACTCTTGCATAGGCTGGTATCAAACTGCTGAGCTCAAGGAGTCAATGGCCCACCCCTCCCACAGTGCTAGGATTATAAGTGTGAGCCATCGCACCTGGTCTGGCTTTTTCTATTTCATCATTTTTTCAGATGTTGTGATTGTATATTTGACCTTCTCTGTAAATTGCCACTTAAGAAACAGTATGAAAAGAACAGTGGATCTGCTGGTATTGGTGGATAGCAATTGATTAAATGATAATCCCTTTAATATTTTTAAACTTACTAAGCAAAAGAACAAATTCTCCCCTTAAATGTAAGATGAGAAATCTGAACACTTCATTGATTTGTTTGAGAACATCAATCGGATTCTTTTTTACAGAAAGTCGGGGGACTGGAAGAGTGGACGTCCTAAGGGGGATTTGTTTCCCCCTGTGAATTCTTTAGTCAGCCTAGACGGTAGTATCTATAGCTGCCATCTCACATTGACATCTGATGTCCACCAGTATCTCTTTAGAATGAAGCTGTCAGTGTTACCCAGGAAGTGGTGACGCTAAAGTGTGACGGGTGACGATCTGTTCCAATTCCCCTCCTATCAGGCCAACATCTGAATGAAGAAAGGGAAAAAAGTCCAAAAGATAGGAGCAGCAATGAAAAAGAGTCACAAAGCCTTTGAATTTTTGTACTTTAATTCAGATATCTAACATAATTTATCTGAAGTAAAAATTATATCAATAAATCTTAAATTGTGATTAGAGAACAACATGTCCCAGCTTTATTTTGTGGTCTGCACTTCAGCTGCTCAGCACTACCCAACATTCGCTGTCTGAATTCCTGAATGTGGGCTGTCGATTTGAAGTTACATGCAGAAATTATCAGGAAGCCATGAAGATGTTTCTGTCCTCTTTAATACTACATATATGTTCTCATGTACATGCTTGTTTGATCTGTTAATTTAAAATTGACGAAGGTGAAGTTTTTATCTAAAAAGCTATGAATTGGGATAGTTGACAACAGAACATTATATTCATATTGCTTTTACAATTTTCAAAGGGCCATAAAGCCTCATGATAGCGCTTTGAAGGAGTTCAGACAGGTGAGTATCTTTCTACAGCATCTTTGAGAGAAGGAGGAGGAACCTGCAGAGGCCATGTCACCTGCCACCTGTCCACAGGGGAAGTGACGTCACTGGGGTGGTTACGATGCTAGAGTACTAACTAGTGTTCTGGGTTAGCAGGGCTCAAAGTGTGGTCAGAGAGCCCCGATGGTCTTCAAGACCCTGACAGGGGTCCTGCCAGCTTAAAACTATTTCAAAATAATACTAAGATGTTATTTTTCTTTTTCACTCTCATCTTACAAGTATACAGTAGAGATTTTCAAAGGCTATATGACATGGTAAGATGTCATCATTCTGACATCCAGTGAGACAGACGCTAGAGTATATAATCTTGTGTTTTCTAGATTTCTCAATTTTAATGCCTAACGTGATAAATGTTAATGGATCCATATAAACACAAGAAATTTGAAGAATGTAAAAGGGTCAAACGCAATAAGTGTGAGGACAGCTCTTGTAGATATTTTGCTAAGACCATTTGAGATGGAATCTCATCTCATGCTGAAAACACCCCAGTGAGAAAGGCATTATTGTCATCTCCACTAAATACTGGGGACGAAGGCCTGGAGAGTTAATGACTTGCAGAAGGTCACATGTGCAATAAGCTGCAAAGCCAGAATTCGAACCTGGGTTTCAAGTTCTTAACTATTCTGCCAACTGAGCTGTCAGGCATGTTGTTCCTCAAGGAAGTGCCAGGAACACCTGGATTTTTCCATCAGCTTCTCAGAGGAAGAACTTCTCAAAATCTAGGCCATCCTTCAGGGAATATAAATATGAAGAATATTCTCATAGTGTAAAACAGAGATCATGTTCTAGTGGTTTATAGGCTTGGTCTTCTACTATCTGAAAAGCAAAGCAAGGGGGTGTCCATTTTTTAAACTTCAGAAGATTTCACTTAAAAAATTTCAGATTGCCAACTACCCTTGAAAAATTGGGAGAACTAGCTAGACTGAACGGTGTTCCCAGGTGGCCATAAGCAGCTGAAGCTTAGACCGCTGCTTTCCTTAGATGAGACTTATATCCTCTAGCCTGCCACAGACCCCACCACTCCTTATTGCCTCCCTTCACAGCTCATGTCCCTCTTTTATGTTACCTGTTTGAGGTGTTGGGATTAGAAACAGTTGGAGATGTTCTGTCTAGTGCATTGTCTTTACAGACCATCAGTGTCTAACTTACTTCAAAACTAAAAAGACACTGGCAGGAAAAGAACAAAAATCCATCCCACTGTGCTTACCCAGTCCCAGTTGTAGTAAAGACCTCATTGACAGCGCCAAATTGAGAGCAGGTTGCTTCTTTCCTTACTAAAGCATCATATCCTGATTCATTAAAGAATAAGGATGTGCCAGTGAATTAACATTTATTTTTAAATGTGCAGCTCTTTCTTTTTTAAGGGTAATAGTGAAATAAGCACATTACACTCATTGGCCTCATTTTATGTTTATTTTAGTAATGTCTATTGTCCCCATCATTATCGTGTCTGGACCCTTTATGAAACTTAAAATGTCTCTGTGAACCACCGTGTACATGTTATATCAGTCATTTGAAAGAATTTAAGACAGTCAACCTAAAGGACTTCACTATCCTGGGCATGTGGATAAAATAATTACATTTCACACTTTTATGCTTAAAATATCATCTCTTTTTAGCAGTGAGTATTAAGTGTTTATCATAATTTTTAGACATATGTTAGTCTGACTCTTTTTTCTTTTGCATCTCCTCAGACTGGAAGTTTCATAAAGCTGATTCCATCTGTTTTCTGTGTGTTCACAATGTATATTCTGCGCTTTCTATATAGCACTTAGCACACAGTAATGTTAAATAAATGAGTTAATAAATATATCCATTGTGATAACTCATTTTTTAGATGCAAGAATTATAAGGTTTTCAGTAAATACCTGTTTTCAGTAAAAATGTTCATGCTTCCTCATTCAAGAGTTAAGCTGGAGAGAGACATTTGTTTTTTATTTTCCACATAAATATGCATTTATTTCTTTGTGTCAGTGTGTGTTTCACATTCTATTTAGGAGAGTCCCCCCTCTTCATGGTGTGAGGTCAGTAGGCAAGTCGCACAGCCACCTTGCTAAGAGTAAGGAGGCGCCTGTTGAGACCAGGATGCAAGAAGAGGCTTTGGCTTGAAAATTCAGCACAGAGTCTCTGCCATACTAAAAGATGGTCATCCTGCTTTTGGAAGGGGCAGTTATTTGGCCATTAGAAAAGTCTCGTGTAATAGTAGCTTTTAGGCGATGTCCCTGCAAAGGGGGCATCCCACTATTAACCTATTCCTGAAAGAGAAATACCATTGTCTATTAATACTACTGGAACTAAAGATGAATAGTGAATTGGCCTTGATCTGACAGTGACTTTGACTTTGGTAGCTCATCCCTTTAAAAGGTTCTTTTATATTTATGAAAAAAAGCGTGACGTCAAGCCAGGGGGGAAAATTGGTATAATATTTAAGACCAAACTTGTAGATCTTCCCAAAAAAAAAAAAAAAAAAAGCCCCTTGTGTGAACAGTCTTTTTTTTTTTTTTTTTACATGCATAACTAATTAGCTTAGGTTATTATAAGCAGGGCTGCTGTGATAAAGTTTCCGGCGGTGTCTCGGGATACCTCGTTTATAGTGCCTTCTCTATGCCAGTTAGTTTTCGAATTGCAGAGACAGAAAGTAGAGGGGACAATAGTCTACGTTTCGTTTCTTGTTGGATTGGGGCCACCTACAACGTTGTTATGCTGGAAATGCTAGAATATAATCACTATCAGGTGAGCTTTATTGTTATTTGTATTCAGCCTCTGAAATTTAATGCAATAGATAGATGAATCTTCCTGTTTTATGTTACTGTCATAGGCACACTGTTTTCAATAAGTATAAATCTACTCCTTTAATGCTGCTTATTATTATTGGATGACTGAAGTAGTAATTCAATATAGTTTTGAACTAAATAAATATTAGGAGGATATTTTTTCCCTCGCGAGTGGCTGTGATCTCTTCATCAGCTCTATTCATACGTAGTTCATAATGTTAAGGGAAAAGTGTCTTAAAATTGAATATCATAGTTTTGGAAATACAAGCATTTCTAACTCTGTATTAACGTTTACAGGAAAGGAGAAAAATGATCCTGGTGGCTTACTGATACTTATGCCTTTAAAAACACATACATCTAAGTGTTCTGCTTTTGAAAGAAACTGCTGGATGTGAAATTGCTTTTTACCCTGAGTTCTTTCCTAATTAAAATGTTGAATAATAATGTCCAAGTGAAAGTGGGAGGAATTAATCTACAACTGGTTGATTTAATCATCAGAATGTTTGTGTTTATTTTCTACGACCATTTTACAGTTGGTTCTTAAAGAGGTTTTAAAAAAAAAAAGCAGAAAATTATTCTGTTTGCCAATGAAAGTGAAATAAACTGAGTTAAAATTCCTTCTAGATGGTTGTTTTGATCTTAATAAACCCTTTCAAGTATGTTGGGGAAATTTTTGCCCTACAGATAGTTTCAAACTTTAATTATTAGATTTGAGAAAAAGAACACACGATTTGAAAGAGATATATAATTAATTAGGAGGGCAACAAAATAGGGCAAAGTTTTACCCCAAATCCTACAGGTTAGTTAGACTTTCAGCTTCAGCAATATCAAAATCCATTAGCACAGTGCCTGGTGCTAACAGGGGCTTACTAATGACTCTCTTGGTGGACTGGTCAGCTTCATATTTGTGCCTGAAAGACGGAAGTGTCTGCAACTCAGAAATAACGGTGCCGTCTTCTTTTCCCTCCTTGGCTATGTCCAGGTGCAGACTCACCTCGAAAACCCCACCAAGTACCACATACAGCAAGCCCAAAGGCAGCAGGTAAAGCAGTACCTTTCTACCACTTTAGCAAATAAACATGCCAACCAAGTCCTGAGCTTACCATGTCCAAACCAGCCTGGCGATCATGTCATGCCTCCAGTGCCGGGGAGCAGCGCGCCCAACAGCCCCATGGCTATGCTTACGCTTAACTCCAACTGTGAAAAAGAGGTAATTCATGTCTCCTCTCCTCTCCTTTTCTTACTCTGAATAATTTGTCTGTTGGAAATTATTCCTGCACTTATCTGTGGCCTGTAGTCCGTCCACTTGGCCACGTTCACCAGTCTCAGTCCCCAACGCTCCAGCGTGGCTGTGGCGTTCGGCTTCTTGGCCCTGTCTCTGGGTTGTTGGGTTTAGGACATATGACGGGAGATGGGGCTTGCTGTAGCTGGAACGGGGAGGCAGGGACACTTTCTCCTGCCACTTGCTTCCTTCCTCCTTAGCCGAGTGCTGTCTTCTCTTTCATGCCTTTCACAGAGCAGTGAAAATGCAGAGAGGAGAAGGGGAGGTGGAAAAGGAAAGGCAAAAATAGAAAAGGTGTGGGACAGGCGGTTCAGAAGTTCCGCTTGTGAATGTCTGGAATATTATTTTTATTTCTCTGGAAGTTGGGAAAAAAAGCATAGAGCGTACATAGATGGATTTGAATAATATAGCACATGAAAATTGAACGCAAAACAAAATTTTCTGCACTTGAACTTAGCCAAAAGGCCAAGAAGCGATAGAAGTTTAATTTCTGGCTGCATTCCATTCCATGTTCAAATTGCCGCTGCCCATTAAATCTGCTTTTGTAAAGACTGGATTGGAGACACGACTCAAACATACCTCCGAGCTAATGGCTGCATCAAAATTTGGAGAATTATTAAAAAAAATTTGGAGAATTAACATACTTGAGAGGAGAGTTGTGATTTAATGCCTGTTATTTCCCAATTATGAGATGACGAGCTTCGTTTTAATGGACTTTTACTGTACTCTGAAATGTTTATGCGAGTTCAGAGGTGACTTTTCTCAAGGTGGATTGATTTTAATTTCCACACTTCTAGAGGAACTAAGTCTTTTCCTCTGCGCCCAAACTGAGCACACGTCCTTATCTTCCTCTGTATTTGTCGTCTAGTGAGACGGTTTGCCACAAGCTCTTCATTCTTTCATCTCGTGGTCAATTCCACTTTGTTTGAAAGCTTAGTTCATCTTGTTGCTGTGTCGTCAGGCTCATGTGAACATGTCATTGAAAAGTCATTTTGCAAATCCAAGTCATGGGATGTTTTTGCTTTTGTTTCTGCAGGGATTTTATAAGTTTGAAGAGCAAAACAGGGCGGAGAGCGAGTGCCCGGGGATGAACGCGCATTTGCGAGCGTCGTGTATGCAGGTACTGAATGACTCGGCCGCCGAGGATGTAACACTTTGTAACGAGAATCTATATTTGTGCCCAATCACACCTTCCTGATGACTCAAGGGCTTTTTCAACCCCCATTGATTTATTTTTTATTATTTTTTTTAAATGGGGAAAACTATGAACAGGGCTATGATTAAAGAATGACTAAGGAAATTAAAGTGTCCTTTTCTTCTAAGCTGCTTTAAATCACCAAAAAGGGCTTAAAATTCCTAAATTGTATTAAATAAGATACAAAATATTACCTGTCATTTGTGTGTGTATATGCTATCATCAGTGTATATATTATGCAAATTTGTAGGGTAACAATTGTCACTGAATATTAGTAAAACCAACAAGAGTATATGCGATCTACATAGGGTTTTATAAATGGAATATCATGGAACATATATTTTGAAACCGTGTTTATTAGTTTAGTAATATTTAATGTATATTTTCCCAAGTAATTAAAGGCTCTTTTGTAACATCCTACTTAATAGACACATAAATTGTGCTATCTCCATTTATATATTTATGTGTCTATATATACATACGAGAGATTAATATAACCAACAGAAGGCTTTTTTTTTTTTTTGATCTTCTGTTATTTCCTATCAAATTGCACTACTTTTGTCTTAAGAGAAAGAAATTATTTTAAAATTCTATCACATCAAGCTCTGTCATTTTACTTCCCTCAAAAGAAAATTAAACATTACAAAGAAAGGTTCTTTGTCAGTCCCTTGGCCAACCTGCTTGTTGACTAACACGGTTAGAAACTGTTAGAGACAAACAAGACAAACCACAGTGGTGTACCTAGAAATGGGACTAGCTGTGTGCTGGCCGTTCCTTCTAACTAGCTGCCAGTTATTCTTCTCAGGGATGACTTAATGAGACTCACTTTTTGAGTATTTATTATTGTATTCCTGGCACCATGAACACTTCATATGGTTTGTGCTGAAATCTCACAAAAATCCAATAAGGCAATAAATATTATTAACCCCTCCATTCATAAATTGGCAAAATGAAGTTCTTAATGATTAGAGGCCTTGCCCTTAATCTAAAAAGGTAGGGGAACCCGGATTCCAGCCCCCTGATGTTAGAGCTCCTCCTCTTTAATGGAACTGTCAGGAAGACACAGAGGGGCATCCCTATGTGTCCTGAGATTTCATCATGTACCTAGGAAGCAATGTCAGACCCGCAGACCTCCACCATCTAGCTCAAATATATAAGGTGTTTACAAAGAAATGTTTTCACAGACTTGTCTTTGCAACTGCTGCAATGCACATGTGATCACCGTTGTTTATTATCGTAACTGATGTTTTGGTACTTCAGGAATAAAATTGATCTAGTGGGAATGTCAGCTCCACGACTGTAATGATAATCTCGCCCTGGTGCAGTCTTCAGGGACTACTGAGCACACTGGCAGCTGTACAAGGAGAAACTTATTTTACAAGTCACTGAAAAATCAGTGCAGGGGTAGGCAGTGACCTGGGCTCCTGTGTCCACACATGCCTAGGAAGCCATCCATGTTGTCCTTCTGCAAGCAGGGTGAGGGAAGGGTACGGGGCATAGTCTTTAGGGAAAAGGAAAGTGGCAGCCATCATTCCACATGGAGTTTCATCTTTCCTGTTTAGGGCAGGCAGTTTACATAGTTTTTGAGGGCATAGGTTAAATTGTTGCTCCATTCTTCAATGTGTGACTTTGGTCAAGCTGCTTCTCATTTATTTCACCTGGAAAATCACTAAATCACTTCTCATTTATTTCGCTTGGAAAATGATGGAGTGACTCCATCATTCCACATGGAGTTTCATCTTTCCTGTTTAGGGCAGGCAGTTTACATAGTTATTGAGGACATGGGTTAACTTGTTGCTCCATTCTTCAATGTGTGACTTTGGTCAAGCTGCTTCTCATTTATTTCACCTGGAAAATCACTAAATCACTTCTCATTTATTTCGCTTAGAAAATCACTAATCACTAAAATAATAATAGCCTCTTCCCTGGTAGGGTTGTTGTCAGGATAAGTAACTTAGCCTATGAAAATATCAAAACTCAGTGCTAGGTACCTAGTAATCACTCATTTAATGTTGGCCTCAAGTATCATTCTCATCAGCATCTCAGCACTCATGAGTAGAGTTGATGGTCTTCAGTAATATTTAGCATTAGTGGGAAATGAACGCTTACTTGTTAGACTCGAACTAAAGAGTATGATTATTTTGGGTAAGAAAGGACCATGGGTCTCTTTTTGGGTTGTATTGCATAGTTTTTGTTTATTTCTGTCTCTCTTCCATTGCCTTTTTCCTACAGATGGATGATGTAATTGATGACATCATTAGCCTGGAATCAAGTTATAATGAAGAAATCTTGGGCTTGATGGATCCTGCCTTGCAGATGGCAAATACGGTATTGATCTTTTTTCTTAAAGAAAATCCTGAGCTATTTCTACTGTTTTCTCCCCTTTTCTTAGACTTTTCATTTATCTCTGTAGCATGTTCGCTAAGCAATTTATTAGTGATAAAATGGAGAATTAGCTCCGAATTACACATAAGTGACTTTTACATTAGAAATTAAGAACTTTTTAAGACTTTCTCAATAACCCTATGATAAAGCTTTAATATTCCCTGGAGTCCACAAACACTTTCATTAGGACATTAGGTCTTCCAATTCCCCCTTCCATCTCACATCCCATCTTAGTACCCTGCAGCCAAGGCCCACTGTGGATTGTACTATGTGTGTTCACAGTAGTATTCTAGGTTAGCCTGAAAAACTTAATGTAATTTTTAAAAAAGAGAGGTTTGGGGAATTTTTTTGTTTGTTTGTTAGTTTTTAAATATTCACAGGTGATGTAAGCCCATTGGGGTTTCTTTTCTTCAAGAGCAAAATTTACTCCATAAACAAGTAGTCCTACTTACTCTTATATGGCCCTTATTTTTTTCTATAATCTGGAGTTTTGCTTGTATTATTTGTTTATTTATTTTGCTCCTTCCATTTTTTGTTCGATGTTATTAGTTTTACCAAACTCTGACTGTGGATCTTATTTAGTCCTTACAATAATCCTGTAAGTCAAGTTGGGATGCTGCCATCTTCCTCATTTTATATTGTACCTAGGTTAGACTGTCCTGCACGAGATTACGTAACTTGGATGTCAGTGTCAGGCCTTCCTGGTAGGTCTTTGAATGCGCACTCTGTTCCTTTTCTTTTTCTCTGAGAGCAAGGAGACTACCAGTGCTCTCTAATAACTAGTGTTTTAAAGACTAACATCTATTGACAGGAAAGGGGAATTATTGATTAATGGTCATGGAGTTTCAGATTTGCCAGATGAAAACTTTGGAGATCCATTTCACAACAGTGTGAATATATACAATGCAACTGAATTGTGTACTTAAAAATGGCTAAGATGCCAGATTTTATGTTTTATATATGCATATATATATATATATACACATTTTTTTTTTTAAAAGGAATACTAAATTCCAGTAGTTAATTCCTTTGGCCAAGGTACAAAGTATCCTTACTTAATTTATACCAAAATCTTCAGTAAATTGATTTGTATAGTTACCATTTTCTTTTCTTTCCCATCTTGATTCAGTTCCTTAAATTCACTTACTTGCACTCTTGTCTGTAATATTTAGAGTATACCCGTATCCCACCCACCTAATCTCACCCCCCCCCCCCGATTTTTGAATACCCAATATTCTGCCATTCTGATAAATGTTTCTATGCTGGACTCTCCTCTTCCTCGTTGGTCCTTGGTTGACGTCCATGGAACCATTCTGCTTCCAACTTGGTATATCCCATGGGACAGAATAGACTTGTCTGCAGTCAGAAGCCTAGGATGGACATAGCAAAACACTTCAGGGTGCTTGCACTAGGGAATCTATAAATATACTTGAAGACATGTCTTGTTATAATTTTTACATTTTTACAACATTTATAATGTTTCACTGTTCTAGCAGCATTGATTAGAAATGGCCCAGGCATCTCAAAGAACGTTGCTTTGAGGGGGATCATTTTGCTAGTGATGTCAAGTAGGTAACTGAGCACGCTCATCAGATTGTAAAATTGGCATAATTTTATAAAATCAATTGCTTTTTTTCCTTTTGCAATTATGAAGACATTTGAAGTCATCTGACTGAATTTTGTACCCAGTGCATTAACCTTCACTTGCATATCCTTCATATTTCCTACAAAAAATTTAGGCAACAGGCTTCTTGGAAAACTCTGATGAAAGATCTGTCCTAGCTCACTAGGGAAGCAATAAAATACACCTGTTAGGATTTGGAGATTCGTAACCAGATGTGGTTCCAAATCCTAAGTCAGTTATTTGCTTTGTGACCTTGCATGTTACCTTAGCTTCTTGAAGTCCTTTGTTTCCCCATCTACAAAATGGTGCTGTTAAATACTCTTACATCACGGGGTCATTTCACCTGACAAAGTGTGTGAAGCATTTAGCCTTGGCAACCTAAGTGGTACTCGATAATGTTGTCTAGATTAAGTGTAATATATTAATTATAACATCAAATAATTTTAGTAGTATTTATTCAATTGATATTCATTGAGCACTATACTATATGTCAAGTTTTATGTTAGAATAACATACTTAATAATCAAGATATTATTGATAATTATCTGACTGCTCCTGAACTGCTTTAAAGATTGATTTAGCATTTATTAATACACCCTGGTGCTGAGTGAGGTGCTATTGGATGGTGGGCAAGGTATGCTTCCTGTTTCATGGGGCTTACCAGGGTAGAAGTGGGATACTTCTTTCACCCTTATGTGGAAAAGGATAATTCAGGAACAGAGAGGCCATCTCAAGGGAATCTCCAGATAGGAAAGATCCCTTGGGCAGAGTCGAATTAATATCCAGCCAAGGCCAGATGCAGTGGCTCACACCTATTATCCCAGCACTTTGGGAGGCTAAGATGAGAGGATCCATTGAGTTCAAGACCAGTTTGAGCCAGAGCGAGACCTCATCTCGGCAAAAAATAAAAAAATTAAACTAGCTTGGCATTGTGATGAGTGCCTGTAGTCCCAGCTACTCAGGAATCTGAGGCACGAGGATCTCTTGAGCCCAAGAGTGTGAGGTTGCTATGAGCTATGATACCACAGCATTCTAGCCTGGGGCAACAGAGCGAGACTCTGTCTCAAAAAAAAGAATAGAAAAAATACCCAAGAATGGTGGTATAAGCCTGTAATCTCAGCTACTCAGGAGCTTGAGGTGAGAAGATCCCTTGTGGCCAGGAATTTGAGGTAGCAGTGAGCTATGATAAGGCCATTGCACTCCAGGTAGAGATGATAGAGTAAGACTTTGTCTCAAAAAAAGAAAGAAAGAAAGAATATTATCACTTAGGAAAGGAGCACACAGAAGCTACCCTCAGAAGTCACTGACTTTATCCCAGTATCTATTTCTTTCTCTATTCCCATGCTGTAAAAAGCTAAATATGGCCCCTTTGAGGTCTTCTTACAGCAAAACTACTTCAACATTTTCTTATTTAGCAAGAAACAATATAATTTCAGTGTTAGAAGCACACACCCTGAACCGGATATCTGAGAGCATACTTGGGTGAGATATTTGATCTTTCTGCCTCAGTTTCTTTGTCTGCAAAATGGGGCTAACAGTAGCATCTACTACAATAGATTAACATGTGAATTTTAAGAGGTCACTCACAAAAAGCATTTCAAATAGTTCAGCCCCAAGGAGCTCCCACTAAAGGTTGGTTGATAAACTTGCATTTTAGCTGTCAAAATCAAGTAAAATTCTACTACAATCTATTAACGTTTTAACTTTTTCCCACAGTGAAGTTTTAACTTTAATGTTCTTCATGTTAGGTATTTTTTTCTTTTATTTGATCCTTTGAAATGCTATATTTCAAGTTATCTACTTTAAAAAAGAAAAAGTGGAAGGAACACTTAGAGAGGAAACTATCCCAAGGGAATTTAAGTCTAGAAATAACTATTCTGAGAACACAAGGGCCCTCTTGTACCATCACAAACAATGAATAAAAGTCCCAGTTTACTTGTGTTAACAGTGCTCAATTGATAGTGAGAGAAGGGGACCATCCAGAAAGAAAAAAATAATAACATTTTACAGTTATCATTGACTTGGAAAAATATTCATTTTGGTGGAGCAACACATTAGGGAAATCAGTTCAGACCCCAGCTGGGGCTCAGACCGGGCATGCTTACCTTCTCTTTATTTGTCCTAATTGGACTGTAGCCTTTTCCTTTGCCCACTATGCAACTTGTCTTCTGGAAGTGAAATCTTGTCCATCAGGTTAATGTGCTGGATAAAAACCCAGAAAGAATGCAAAATATCCATGTTAACGGAAGATGTCTTTTCCTCTTCCTGAGCTCCAAAGGTGTTATTTTAACCTAATTGTTTTGCTAATTGTATTTATAAGTGAATTTCTCTAACCCAGAAGAAGAACCACAGAATCCTTTCCTTAAAATGTATAACTAGGAGAATGGCTTTTAACAAGGAAGCCATACTATTCTAATCAACCTTCCTTTTAGTAGCTTCAACAAATAATAGCTTTACTACTTGAACAAATAAATTAGTACAACAGACATATGCCACTGTTAGGACACAGTGGCACTGCTGACATTTGGGATAGAGAAGTATTTATTGTGGGGAACTGCCCTGTGCATTAGAAGGTTTAGCAGCGTCCCTGGGTTTCCATCCATTAGAGGCCAACAGTACCTGCCTCCTATTGTGACAACCAAAAATGTCTTCAGATAAACTGGATGTGGTCTCCACTAGAAGCCCTGATTTGGGATGAGTGGTCAGCTCGACCCTGCAGATTCCCTGATTTCTGTAGTTTGATTTGCATTGCAATCATGGTAAAACCTGTATTTTGCAATTTGCATTGCAATCTGGGAAAATGGGTCTAATGATTGACTGTACATAGGCAGTCCCCGAGTTACAAACATCCAACCTACATATGGCTTGCACTTACGTACAGGTAACAGGTGAATGTACCTGTTTCTCCTTACACACAAATTCAACTTAAGAGCGAATCTACGGAACTCATCTCATTTGTAACCTAGGAACTGCCTGTACTTCCTAATTAACATAGCATGTAGTTTTCTTGGGCAAACCGAAAATAGCTTGACTGTCCAGACTGTGAAGTGTGAATCCTGTGTACTTTCTAGAAAGTTCTAATACAGTATTATTATAGTAGCTACTACTTATTGATAACTTAAGTAGAGGCTCTGTGTTTCACTTGCTATATTTCCATCAATTCTGATAACCCCCCATGATGTGAATGACAAGGACATTAAGCCTCAGAGAGTTGAGAAAACTTGCCTAATATCACACAGCAAGTCATGAACAGAGGCATGATTTGTATTTGGGTCTTTTTTTTTTTTTATAATTTTATTGAATCATAATTCTGTACATTGGTGCAATCATAGGGCATGATTCATATACATTCAGAAATGTTTTCATTGTACTGTTACAGATAGCCTTCATGGCATTTTCTTGATCACTATATAA
>CAUYON010067832.1:0-45506 GCA_963573935.1 Arctocebus calabarensis | reverse complement strand
TTTTTCAACAATTAGAACTTCATTTTTGCTAGTGTTTCTACCCCTATTATTTGGTTTTCCCCCCAATTTTATCCTGTAAAGTTTTTGGTTTGCTTGTTTTGGTTTGATTTATTGCATTTTTGTCTTTCCTCTCTACTTGGTGGAGGTGGGGTACTGTGTCGAAACAGGCTGTAAAGAACTGCTGACCTAACCACCCAATCCAGCACCCCCAGAGGTTGGGGGTTCTTAAGGTTGGGTCAAAGTACCCTACTTTACACCTATATTGCTCCTGTCCCCCTCTTTCTGTGCCTCTCTTCTTTTTTGTCAATAGTTGCTTCTACCCACCCCCTCTCCTTTCTCCTTTTTCTTTTCTTTTGTTTTTCATTCTTTCTTTTTTCCCTTCTTGCTCTTCAATATTCTCATCCTTCTGGTCCTGTACCAAAAGGACTCGCCGAAACCCTAGTCCAGAGGCATGGCAACTTAAAGAGCAGGAGGAAGTGAAAGGAAAATTAGGGCAAGGAAACAGATAAAATAAATCACTCATGAGGAAGAATCAGCAGAAAACTCCTGGCATCATAAATAACCAGTCCAGAGCAACCCCCACAAGGGACTGTGAGGTAGCTACTGCAGAGGAGTCCACCTATAAGGAAATGTTAGAAATGACAGAAAGGGAATTTAGAATACAGATGATGAAAACAATCAAGGAAATGAAGGAAACAATTAAGGAAACTGCTGCTAAGTGGAAAATAACCAAAAGGAAATCCAAAAACAGAATCAAATAAAGAGATGAATGATATGAAGGCTATAAAAAGGATATAGCAGAGCTGAGGGAACTGAAGCAGACAATTAGGGAACTTAAAGATGCAATAGAAAGTATCAACAACAGATTAGACCATGCAGAAGAAAGAATCTCAGAGGTAGAGGACAAAGCTCTTGAGATAACTCAGACAGTTAAAGAGGCAGAAAAGAGGAGAGAGAAAGCAGAATGTTCGCTGACAGAATTATGGGACTTTATGAAGCATTCAAACATACAAGTTATAGGTATCCCAGAAGGGGAAGAAGAATGCCCCAGGAAAATGGAAGCCATACTGACACACTCCTTTCAGAGGGATATTGGAACCCAGGTCGTCTCAACTCTAACAGAACTTCTCCAAGACACATTGTGATGAACTTGTCCAAAGTCAAGACAAAAGAAAAGATTTTGCAAGCTGCCACGAGTAAGCACCAGTTGAACTATAGGGGCAAATCCACAGGGTAACTGTAGACTTTTCTAATGAAACTTTTCAAGCAAGAAGAAAATGGTCATCTACCTTTAATCTACTTAAACAGAACAATTTCCAGCCCAGAATTCTATATCCTGCTAAGCTAAGTTTTAAAATTGATGGAGAAATCAAACCATTTACTGATATGCAAACATTGAGGAAATTCGCCACAAGACCAGCTCTACAGTAAATACTTCAACCTGTTCTACACACTGACCATCACAATGGATAAACAGCAAAGTAAGAATTCAGAAATTAAAGGACAGAACCGAACTTCCACAATGATGCAAAAGAAAAAACTAAGCAATGGACTATCACAAAATAAAAGAAGAGAACACTACCACACTTATCAATTATCTCAATAAATGTTAATGACTTGAATTCCCCACTGAAGAGGCAGAGATTAGCTGACTGGATTAAAAAACACAAGCCATACGTTTGCTGTCTGCAAACACACCTAGCTTCAAAAGACAAATTAAATCTCAGAGTTAAGGGTTGGAAGACAATTTTTTAGGCAAACGGAATTAAGAAAAGAGGGGTTGCAATCTTATTTTCAGATACATGTGGATTTAAAGCAATTAAAGTCAAAAAAGACAAAGATGGACACTTTATATTGGTCAAGGGAAAAATACAAGAAGAGGTTTCAATTTTAAATATTTATGCACCCAACTTAAATACTCCCAGATTCTTGAAACAGACTTTTCTCAGTCTGAGCAATATGATATCCTACAACACCATAATAACAGGGTACTTTAACACTCCTCTTATAGAGCTGGACAGATCCTCTAAACAGAAATTAAACAAAGATATAGGGACTTAAATGAGATGGTAGAACAACTGTGCTTGATAGATGCATATAGAACACTCCATCCCAAAGATAAAGAATATACATTCTTCTCATTGGCCAATGGAACATTCTGTAAAATTGATCATATCCTCCCAACTAATGCAACCAGTGTAACATGGTTTCTTGTACCCTCAATGAATCCCCCCCCCCCAAAAAAAATTGATCATATCCTAGGACACAAAACAAACCTCAGTAGAATCAAAGGAATTGAAATTTTACCTTGTATCTTCTCAGATCACAAGACACTAAAGGTGGAACTCAACTCCAACAAAAACGTACAACCCCACACAAAAGCATGGAAATTAAATAACCTTCTGTTGAATGACAGTTGGGTGCAGGAAGAAATAAAAGAGGAAATCATTAACTTCCTTGAGCACAACAACAATGAAGACACAAGCTACCAAAACCTTTGGGGTACTGCAAAAGCAGTTCTGAGAGAAAAATTTATTGCTTTAGATGCCTACATTCGAAAAACAGAAAGAGAGAATATCAAGAAACTTACAAACCATCTTATGGAATTGGAAAAAGAAGAATAATCTAAGCCTAAACCCAGCAGGGGAAAAGAAATATCCAAAATTAAATCAGAGATCCATGAAATTGAAAACAAAAGAATCATTCAAAAAATTAATGAAACAAGTAGTTGGTTTTTTAAAAAAATAAATAAAACAGACTAACTAGAAATAGAAAAGTAAAATCTCTAGTAATCTCAATCAGAATAAAGGGGAAATAACAACTGATGCCACAGAGATACAAGAGATACTACCAGAAACTCTGCCAAGAAATTTGACAATGTGAAGGAAATGGATCAATATTTGGAATCACACCCTCTCCTCAGACTTAGCCAGGAAGAAATAGAGCTCCTGAACAGACCAATTTCAAGCACTGAGATCAAAGAAACAATAAAAAAATCTTCCAACAAAAAAAGAAAGCCCTGATTCAGATGGCTTCACACCAGAATTCTGTCAAACCTTCAAAGAGCTTATTCCCGTACTACAGAAATTATTCCAAAAAATTGAAGAGGAAGGAATCTTCCTCAACATGTTCTACAAAGCAAACATCACCCTGATACCAAAATCAGAAAAAGATCCAACTAAAAAAGAAAATTTCAGACCAATTTCACTAATGAATATAGATGTCAAAATTCTCAACAAAGTCCTAGCCAATAGATTACAGCTTATCATCAAAAAGTCATACATCATGATCAAGTAGGTTTCATCCCAGGGATGCAAGGCTGTTTTAACATATGCTAGTCCATAAATGTTATCCCCTATATCAACAGAAGCAAAAACAAAGACCATATGATCCTCTCAATAGATGCAGGAAAAGCATTTGATAAAATCCAGCATCCTTTTCTAATCAGCACACTGAAGAGAATAAGCATAGGTAGCACATTTCTTAATCTGATCGAAGCTATCTATGACAAACCCACAGCTAATATTTTACTGAATGGAGTACAACGGAAAGCTTTTCCTCTTAGAACTGGCACCAGTCAAGGTTGTCCTCTATCACCATTACTATTCCATAGTGCTGGAAGTTCTAGCCAATACAATTAGGCAAGACAAGGAAATAGAGGGCATCCAAATGGGAGGAGAGAAGGTCAAACTCTCCCTCTTTGCTGATGATATGATCTTAAACTTAGAGAATCCCAAAGACTCAACCACAAGACTCGTGGAAGTCATCAAAAAATACAGCAATGTCTCAGGATATAAAATCAATGTCCACAAGTCAATAGCCTTTTTATGCACTGATAATAGTCAAGATGAGAGGCTAATTAAGGAAACAACTCCCTTTGCCATAGCTTCAAAGAAAATGGAATACCTAGGAATATAACTAACAAAAGAGGTAAAGGACTTCTGTAAAGAAAATTATGAAACCCTAAGAAAGGAAATAGTAGAGAATATTAACAAATGGAAGAACATACCATGCTCATGGCTGGAAAGAATCAACATTTTAAAATGTCTATACTTCCCAAAGCAATCTACTGATTCAATGCCATCACTATTAAAATACCAACATCATACTTTCAAGTCTTGGAAAAAATGATTCTGCAGTTTGTATGGAACCAGAAAAAACCATATAGCTAAGGCAGTTCTTAGTAATAAAAAAAAAGGCAGGGGCTTCAGCATAACAGATTTTAGGCTATACTACAAAGTCATAGTGGTCAAGACAGCATGGTGTTGGCACAAAAACAGAGACATAGAAATTAGGAATTGAATAGAAAAGCTGGAAATGAAACTAACATCTTACAACCCCCTAATCTTCGATAAACCAAATAAGAACATACACAGGGGGAAAGATTCCCTATTCAATAAATGGTGCTGAGAGAACTGGATATCCACATGTAAAAACTGAAACTGGACCCAGACCATTCTCCACTCACAAAAACTGATTTAAAGTGGATAAAGGAGTTAAATTTAAGGCATGAAAAAATAAAAATCCTGAAAGAAAGCACAGGAAAAACACTGGAAGATATCGGCCTGGGGAATGACCTCATGAAGAAAACTGCCTTGGTAGTGGCAACAACAACAAAAATAAACAAATGGGAGAGCAGTGCCTATGGCTCAAAGGAGTAGGGCGCCAGCCCCATATACTGGATGTGGCGGGTTCAAATCCAACCCCGGCCAAAAACTGCAAAAAATCTAAACCAAACCAAAAACAAACAAACAAACAAATGGGACTTAATTAAACTGAAAAGCTTCTGTACAGCTAAGGAGACAACCAAAGCAAATAGACAACCTACACAATGGGAAAGGATATTTGCATATTTTGAATCAGACAAAAGCTTGATAACTAGAATCTATAGAGAACTCAAATTAATCCACATGAAAAAAGCCAACAATCCCAGGTGGTGCCTATGGCTCATGGAGTAGGGCACCGGCCCCATATACTGACGGTGGCAAGTTCAAACCTAGCCCCAGCCAAAACTGCAATTAAAAAAAAAAAAGCCAACAATCCCATATATCAATGGGGAAGAGAGATGAATAGAACTGTCTCTAAAGAAGACAGACGAATGACTAGCAAACATGAAAAAAATGTTCATTGTTCCTAATTATTGGAGAAATGCAAATCAAAACCACCCTGCGATAGCATCTAACCCCTGCGACAGTGGCCCATGTTACAAAATTTCAAAACTGCAGATGCTGGCGTGGATGTGGAGAAACAGGAACACTTTTACACTGCTGGTAAGACTGCAAACTAATACAATCTTTTTGGAAGGAAGTACGGAGAAACCTCAAAGAACCCAAGCTAGACCTCCCATTTGATCCTGCAATCCCATTACTGGGCATCTACCCAGAAGGAAAAACATCTTTTTATCATAAGGACACTTGCACTAGACAGTTTATCACAGCTCAATTTACAATCGCCAAAATTTGAAAACAGCCTAAATGCCCCCCAACCCAGTAATGGATTAACAAGCTGTGGTATATGCACACCATGAAATACTATTCAGGCATTTTAAAAAATGGAGAGTTTACAGCCTTTGTATTAACCTGGATGGAGGTGGAACACATTATTCTTTGTAAAGCATCACAAGAATGGAGAAGCATGGCTCTGCGCCTGTGGCTCAACGGGCTAAGGCGCCAGCCACGTACACCTGAGCTGGTGGGTTCGAATCCAGCCCAGGCCTGCCAAACAACAATGATGGCTGCAACCAAAAAATGGCCAGGCGTTGTGATGGGAGCCCGTCGTCCCAGCTACTTGGGAGGCAGAGGTGGGAGACTCGCTTGAGCCCAGGAATTGGAGGTTGCTGTGAGCTGTGATGCCACAGCACTCTATCCAGGGTGACAGCTTGAGGCTCTGTCTCAAAAAAAAAAAAAAAAAGAATGGAGAAGCATGAATTCTATGTATTCGATTTTGATATGAGGACAATTAATGACATGGGGGGAAGGGGAGAGCAGAAAGAGGAGAGTGGAGGTGGGGGGAAGGAGAAAAGGAAGGAGGTGTTTCAGTGTGTGACACATCTTTTGGGGTCAAGGCACCATTGTAAGAGGGCCTTTACCTAACAAATGAATCAGTGTAACCTGGTTTCTTGTACCCTCAATGAATCCCCAAAAATTAAAAAAAAAAAAAACTTTCTCTCTCTCTGCCTGGGTTCTTTGTCTAGGGTATATATAGTTGCATAGGTCCTTTGTAGTTACATTAGGCCAGGACTTGGTAACAAATGAATGGATACAGTCTCTTCCACTGGGGCAAGGTGAATGAATTCATTAATGAATGGACACAGTCTATTCATGAAATTGACCAGGCCTAGGAAATTGGGGGTTCCCTCTTCAGCCACAAGTGCAAGGGGAGGGAAACACTAAGGCCTGCAGCCTCCCCAGCAGTTGTCTGGCCCCTCCAGCTACTGGAGCCTCCTCCTGGCCCCCACCTGCCTACCCTCCAACCCACTGATTCCTCTGCTGGCTGCCACCACACCAACACTACCAGAGTGGAGGTGGGTGGGGTGTCACCCATCCTGTATCATTTTGTCTAGGGGTATATATATAGCCCAACAAATGAATAGATTGTTCCCAGGACTAGGAAACTTACATGAACTTGACCAGGCCTCTCAAATAGGGGGTTCCTGGTTCAGTCAGTACAAGGGGACAAAAAGAAGGGCAAGGAGGATACATTCTGGGGCTCCCTGAGCTGGCAACATGGAAGTGTCCCCCCTAACAGTTGTCGGGCACCAGTACCTCCCCCAACCTCCTGGTTCCTCTGCTGGGTGCTGCTGCACCACCACCCCCAGGGCAGAGACAGCAAGTCCTCCCCTCATCTTGGGCTGAGCTGGCTGAAGGCCTCCTGCCCTGTATCAGTAACAGAGACCAAAGGAAGATTGTCTCTTAAAAGAGGATTAAAAAATATATATGTGTATTTTTTTTTTAAAGTAAAAGTTTCAGGTGTTGCAGAAAAAAATATCCCAAAGTGAATTCAGTTCCATAAAAAACAGCATGGGGGGGGGGCGGCGCCTGTGACTTAAAGGAGTAGGGCACTGGCCCCATATACCGGAGGTGGTGGTTTCAAAACCCAGCCCCAGGCTCGGAGCCTGTGGCTCAACAGGCTAAGGCGCCAGCCACGTACACCTGAGCTCATGGGTTCGAATCCAGCCCCGGGCCTGCCAAACAACAATGACGGCTGCAACCAAAAAAAATGGCCGGGCGTTGTGGCAGGTGCCTGTAGTCCCAGTTACTTGGGAAGCGGAGGCAAGAGACTCGCTTGAGCCCAGGAATTGGAGGTTGCTGTGAGCTGTGATGCCACAGCACTCTATCCAGGGTGACAGCTTGAGGCTCTGTCTCAAAAAAAAAAAAAAAAAAGTTTAAAACCCAGCCCCGGCCAAAAACCGCAAAAAAGAAAAAAGAAAAAAAACAAAACAAAACAGCATTTGGCAGTCTATGTTGCCTTAAAAACCCCAACTCAAGATAACCCTAGGAGAATATCATCTCCTCCAATTAAAACACAGACAAGAAAAACCCCCACCCTTTATCCTCTTCCTTGTTCAACTTCCACTGCTTATTCCTTGAAACACGCCATGAATAACAAGATAAACAACATCCAGCTCACTTCTTAGCCCCTATTACCAAGGATTATGGCTTAGAAATCTTCACCTCTACTACAACCAAGGAATTGGGTGTAGACACTCTTCTAAGACCAGTGCGCTGCCCAGACCAATAATTTCTGGGTCAGGGGTCTAGGAACCTGCAAATCATCCTCATGCTTCCTTTGAGCGGCCTAAAGGCTCCTCAAGGGGGCGGTATACCTGACCGAGCCCGGAATGCTTCCTGGGCTGGGTACAGAGGGGCTCTTCCAACCAAAAATAAAATACCCCAGCACTTATAACTGAACGTCTAACAAGTAGCAGCAGGCACGAAATTATTGGCTGCACCAGAAAGATGTGCCTCTCCCCTCTTTGCATAAAGTTAAGGGAGGTGAGAGCCAAGTGAGCATTTGACCTCTCGGTACACTCTTCAGACGGAAGCCACGGTGCAGAGAAAGACGTTCGGTCCAAGGGTAATGTCTGCTGTGTCTCTATTCAACTTTGTAACTAACAAATTCTTCAACAGCAGCTTATTAGAAACTATCAATGGAGACCAACCATCCCCTCAGATGGGGCTCACAGCTTTCCTCGTCTGTGGGCTTCTTGCAGCAGCTCATTGGTCTTACAGGAGTGTCTACACCCAAAGAAGCCTCTGTACACTCCCAGATTTTCACTCCCTTGGGAGACAGTACTTAGCGTTTGTGGATCCCTTGATAAACCGCAGCAACTCCTCCAAAACACCCTTCCAGAAGGCACGTTTGGTTGTCGGCAGAGGTAAACTCATCCCCCAGGCTGTAGCTCACCTGCATGCCGAACGCCGACAGGGTGCTGGTGCCGGTGCAGCGGGAGGACGTGGTCGATCTGCCCCAGGTAGGGCAGCTCCCTGTGGGGCTGCCGCTGCCCGGCGACTGGCTCTTGTGCCAGGTGAGGGCGGGGGGAAGGGGTCAACGACTGCGGAGGGTGGCTCTGCAAGTTATTTTTTCATAGATGAAAGGATTTTTAAAAAAACTCAATTGTATTTGCCTGTAGATAAGTGTGATACTGTGTTTTGAGCCACACAAGCTTGTGTGTGAGCGTGTATCTGTATCTTTCTTTTTGTAAATCCTGTAATATGAGGTAGCTTATTTTGTCAATTAATTAGGGTGGGATGGTAGAGGATTTTGTTAGTCAACTATGTACACACAGTAAATACTGTTTCTTAGGCAAAGATAAATAACATTTTAACATAGTTGTAAGATTCCATTGCCAAAGAAACATTAATAACTTTGTATAGCTATAATAAAAAGCAACTAATTTTTTAAAGAATAAACATTTTAAAGTCAGCAAAATGATAACACAAACATGTTATTGACTGGTGAATCTGGGGTAAAGGTATTTGGGAGAGTTTACATAATTTTTCTAAAAGTCTTAAACTCCAAAGTAAGTTTAAAGAAATGTAAAAATATATATGAAGGAAAAATCTCTTTAGTGACAACTAGAAATACCTATTCATCTATGCTTTTTTTTTTTTTGAGACAGAGTCTCACTATGTTGCCTTCGGTAGAGTGCTGTGATGTCATGACTCACACCAACCTCTGACTCTTGGGTTTAAGCGATTCTCTTGCATCAGCCTTCCAAGTATCTGGGACTACAGGCACCCGCCACAACGTCCAGCTATTTTTTGTTGTAGTTGTCATTGTATTTTAGCAGGCCCAGGCTAGGTTTGAACTTGCCAGCCCTGGGATATGTGGCTGGCACCCAAACCACTGAGCTATAGGCGCTGAGCCAGGAGGAAAGTTTTTTTTTTTTTGTACAGACAGAGTCTCACTTTATTGCCCTGGGTAGAGTGCCGTGGCATCACACTGCTCACAGCAACCTCCAGCTCTTGGGCTTAAGCGATTCTCTTGCCTCAGCCTCCCTAGTAGCTGGGACTACAGGCACCCGCCACAGCGCCCGGCTATTTTTTTGTTTTTGCAGTTTGGCCGAGGCCGGGCTTGAACCCGCCACCTTCGGTATATGGGGCCAGCGCCATACTCGCTGAGCCACAGGAGCCGCCCCTCATTGATGGTATTTTAAAAAAACATTGAAATAGATGCCTAATAGTAGATTCACTAAGGAAAACAGACTTTTGTGGAAAGTTAAAAAAGGAGAATTAAGTGATTTCAGCATTTCTATTTCCCATAAATCGGAAATTAGGAATCTAATTAGGTTCTTTTCCTGCTCAGAGCTAATATAAACTTCAACCACTAATCTCTTTTGCTGTGGTCTGATTTTATTTTCTTTATTGTGAAGACTAAAGTTTTGTTTTGCTGTGGTTACTGTCACTGAGATATATGGACATTATTTAAAAGTCAAAACAAAGAGTAAAAGAAATGATTCTCCAGTGGGTGTTTTTTCCCCCCTATAAGTGAAATATGGCAAGTGAATCTCACTTCAGTGTTCAGTAAAAAAACTGAACTGAAAAAGTTCCAGAGAAGAATTACTAAAAAAGGCTGAGAGGAGGATCAGAAATCTAAGGAGGTTCTAAAATAAATAGACTTCATTTTAGCCAGAAAAAGACTAAGCATGAGAAGGGATTTCACTGAGGGCTATAAAATTACAAGTTGTCTAGATAGGGAAGGCAGGCCTGGTTTACCAGCTTCGATGACATTTGAAGAGAATCAATTTGGGGCTTATTAAAACAAGTACTAATTTACAATGCTAATTCTCTTATTAAATTTATAACACTAAGAAGAGTTGATAAAAACACATGTATGAAAAAAGTATGGATAGGGAGTGTAAGTGGCACCTCCTAAGTGGGTTCCTAGGGAAATTAGGAACATTGGGAAATGTGTGTTATTTTTGTCAAATCTTTATGAAGGGCTTAGCAATGGTGTGCTCGTAAACAGGCTCTCAAAAGACCAGAAAAAGAAAAAATAAATAAACCCAATAAATATTTAAAAGCCCTGATTTGTAGCATTTTCTTATTTCCAAGGTGTAAATCAATGCCCGCCATTGCTGATTCTAAGCTTCCAATAATTTAGCAACTGGCTTGCCAGGTTCCTCAGTCTTTACCAATTTCTCTTGAAATCCATTAAATACACCACTTACATCATCTTTTCACAAAATCCATGGACAAATCACTGACAGAAGACTGTTGACATTCAATTATTAGTCAAGAAATCCACAGCACTCCGGTAAATGACCGTGATTGAATTAAAATGATGATTTCAACATCTGATTTCCTATGTTTTCCCTCTAATTTAGTTAAACCTTTTATTTGTTGTCGTCCGTCCATCCATCCATCCATGCATCCATGCATGCATGCATGCATGCATCCATCCATCCATCCATCCACCTATCCATCCATCCCTATTGCTTCTCCATAAGGCATGTGATGTGTGTTAGAAGAACAGAACAACTTGGTAGGAGAAAATACTGAGGTGTAAGATTGCTGAGTCGATGGTGTTTGCCTCCTGGGCAATGAGTGGACCCAGATCCATAGGCGTTACATACACAATAGCTACAGGCAAGTAAAAGATAATGCTCTGGGCCTGAGGAACTTGGGGCATTTAGTGTGTTCTTTTCCAAGCACTGCTGAACATTCTCTTTCTTTAACTGCACCCTCGTGTGTGTGGTTCCTGTTAAATAAATGGCAATGTTGAAAGAAACGGTATGAAAAAAAATAATAGCCAGGCAATGACTTGTAATTAACTGAGCTATCAGCTTCATGTAAGCAAAATGAACAATTTCCAGGGGCTTTTGTGTACTTTCACCAACGCATGGAAAGAATTACAATCATACATTTGTTCTAGAAAGTGCTGGAAGGTGTTAAATTGCTTAGCTCTATTACAAATAAAAGACTTGCTTGGTATGAACATTGAGGCATTCATTTCATAAAAGGATATTAGTTAACGTTTTGTCATAAAACAGAAGACGAAGAGCTTACAGCCCTTTCCAGCTGAGAAGCATCTTTTACCCACACTTAAACTACAGATATTCTTCTTGAAATGTTCTCAACCAATCCACTGTGCCAGCCTCATGCCTGGCTTTCTGGGATAAGCAAGAGTTTGGTGAAGTAAATGATGAACAGAGCTGGTTCCAGTTAAGCCACGCAGCAACTCTTCTTTAGGAAGAAACTCTTCATTTGTGAAAAATTTGCTTTCGGTTCAAGAAACTGTCATGTGTTGACTCAGCTAGTCAAAAAAAATTAAAGCAACTGAAATGCTTACATACTCACCTGATTCACAGCAGCTAGGATTTCCTTTGGCTAAAATGCAAAATGAACCAGGGATATTTCTGGCTTTGCTTTATTTTAGATATTCGAGTAAAACGTCATCTGGTTGTACAGATAGGATATATCTGGAACTTCCTGAGGCACGTTACTTGTTTTAAGTCAAAGGTAATAACTTCATGTGTCGCTGTTGTTAGCCGATTTTCAAATACTTGGTTATAAATCTTAAAGCTTCCCAACCTTGTTTACAGCATAGATTTTGTGAAAGAGCTAGTAGCTTCATTCTGAAACTGCAAACCGATCAGTTCATTCATTCTTGTAAACCCCACATCTAACACAATGGGTGACACCTACTAATTGCTCAATAAATACATAAAATAGATAAGGGGTATGCTAAGACTATTGTGTGATAAAAAATTATATTCAGCTTGATAGATGGAGTAATCAATTTGTCATTCAGGTCTCTTGTCGAGCTAAGGTGATAAATATTCAGAAAACATAAGAAATGTTATCTTAGCATGCGTAATTTTGACGTATAATCACTGCTTAAAATCCTTACGATTATTTACAATATTTGATGGTAGTGGAAGATACTTTCGCCAGAGTTGACATCACTATATTATGTCATTTATCCTTGACTTCAGAAGAGATTGAAGTCAATAACAATAAATCAGTAAATAACAATACATCAGTAATTATCATGTCAGTGATAATTTAACCGACATCTTTCTTTTAGAAGGTGAATGTGAAATTGCTAAAGTGAGGAACATTTCTGAACCTGTTCAGCGTAGTGCCAGTTACCTTCCTGCAGTGTTTATTTGCTGTGGATAGAAGAGAGCGTTTCCTTTATGCTTTTGCTGTAAAACTCTCTTGATAATACTATGTTTATTAATCTTTCCCATTGGCAGGGTTTTCTTTTTTTAGTGCACGCATATTTTTTGCTGGAATTTGAACACTCTGAATACATATGTGGAACATTGTGCTAATTGCTGAGGTTACAGAGCTGGTCCCTGCCTTGGCACCCTTGTGACGAGGACACATTGCCCAGCCACTTGGCCATCACACCACAGCCGTGCTTTGCCGCTTGACATTCTCAGCTCCCCAGAAGCCTCTAGAAGCAGCAGGAACAGAGCTAGGGGTAGAGTCAACACACTCCTTTAAAGGTTGCCAAAACCTCCTGATAGACAAAGGCCTGCAATATTTCAGATAACATCAAAATCAACCAAAATAGGACCCCTTTTTATGATTAGAAAAGAGAACAGTGGCCGATGTAAGTCACACAAGAGCCATCACCAATGTCACCTTTAAAATACAGAGGTTGCTAAATATATGCATTTGTATATATTCACTTGCGTAAGTGGGAGCATATTTATCCTTCTTCAATAAATATTTCCCCACGGTGTCTGTCTGTGGACACAGAGGGCCTACAGAGTAGGTGCTCACTGCTCCCCGCATGGTTTTCTAGCTGTCAGAAACAGCAATTTCTGCAAAAAGAGTTACACTAAATCTTATGTTTTTATAATAAAAAGTAAAGGAAAGGGGTAGATCCTGTGGCTCCAGTCCGGCGCTGGCCCCATATACCGGGGGTGGCAGTTTCAAGCCCAGCCCCGGCCAAAAAAACTGGGGGAAAAAAAAAAAAAAGGAAGTACTGTGACTTAAAAAATAAAAACAAAAATCTCATCTCGGAATTTACCTGGACTGGTTTTTGTGTCCCCAGTGCTGTCATGAACTTTTATTCTAGTAATGCCATCTCCACCCGTGGGTGGTTATCAAGCACTTTTTCTCAAGGAATCAGAAACTTTTTCTTAAACTATTTCTTTTCTTACTTGGGAGTTTCTGACAAGTTCTGTAACATCCATTCTTTAATTGTCTCCTATTCCTGATGTGTGAGCTAAAAAGTGTGGTGGCAATGGAAAGTAGGCATCTTGGGAGAATATTAATTAAAAAGCCATTTGGATGTTACTTTCGAAATTGTTGACTAATTAAAGATACTATGAATCGAATGAATTTAAAGATAAGCCGGCTACTAATAACGTCTGGGGCAAAGATTGTATGTGTGTTAATTGCAGCAAGCTTTGAAAAAAAAAAAAAAAAGATTGTGGAAGGGTCTAGGAAAGTGGTATCTGGGGGTGGTTATAAAGTATGGCCATAAATAGGTTTGATAAGTGGGAGTGACAGACAAAAACTGTTCCAGGCAAGAGGAAGATCTCTAGCCACTTCAGTTACGCAGGCAGAAACGTGCTGTGTCACATAAAGAAAGAAACTTGGATTTAAACAAGAGAGACTTTATTCCAAATGATGGTTACAGGGTGAAAAAAGAGACCATTAATATCAAAGAGGAGGAGGAGGATGTCTGTAATTGAGTTGTGCTGGGTCTCAAGAGTTAGGCAAACATAAATAAATACAAGAATTAATTAAAATAAAATAGTTAAGGTTCTCCTTTGTAGGGAGGAGTGAAAAAGGTTAGAATGTGCAAGGAACCTGTTTTTAGGAAGTGGAGTGGAGAATCCTGGGGGAATCTGCAGAGAGGAGAATGTTTTGTTCCAAAGTCGTGTTATTCTACAGAAGTGTTTTAAGGAAGGTTGTGTGTTGTCTCAGATTGAGCTTGGTCCAAAGTTTAGGGGTCCGGAGGAAGAAGAGAATCTTAACCCAAGTTTGTTGAGCACGTGTTTTCTTCTGATTGATCAACTAGCTACTTATGAGGCTAAGAAAGGAAACATGGGACGTCTGTGTCTGGTCTGGTCACAGGTAAACCTGGATATCCGTGAGTCTTGTCTGAGTTACAGGGGGAAATGCGTGTGTTTGCACAAAGTCATTTGTTGGAGCAAAAGTGGTGGAGGATTTCTTAACCCAGGATCCCAGGGCTCTGGTGAAATTCCACATTGTCACCCAAAATGACAGATATTACTGAACAGCAGTTGGTATCAGAGCTCCAAGGACTAAATGGAGTGTCTGGGGAGAATGATCTGAGCTTGTTGATGGGGAGACTCTGAGCAGATGTCACGTTAAGACCAGGCAGGCAGGCCTGTAAAATGTCACCATAAGGAATGTTTATCCCCAGCAGCAGGGTCTCAGGAACAGGGCTGGAGTTCAGGGACAAATTCCCTTCCTCAGCAGTGGGATGGTGCCTGCAAGGTAGAACCCCAGAGCTCCAGGTATATAAGGTGGAATTTTGGAAATCCAAGCATTTTCATTAGAGGAACGCAGTCATCAACAGAGCTGAATTCACAAATTGGAGGTGGGCTGGAGAGCATTGAAAATAAATCTTCTTCCCATCAGTGGATGAAATTGATCCCAGCCTCCAGAACTTCAAAGCAGTTCAGCTCAATGGGCCAGGGTGTGCAAGGAGAGAGAACAGGCAGGTCCTGGCATATAATACTTTTTAAAATGGGTTTCTTCTTAAAGAAAACCAATTTATTTTCAGCCTAGTGTATTATGAAGCTGTATTATTTCCATACTATGTACTTTGGAATTTCTTTTTGTTTTATAGGTCAGCATCCTGAGCCTCATAGGGGAAAAGCATAGTTAAATTTAAGACAGAAACAGAATATAAATAGCTGTATTAAAGAATTGTAAGGTTTGAAAAATTACATGTCAAAATTGAAAATGTGAAAGTTAGGTTCTCGTGGGTTTCTCTGCTTTTAAATTTTCTTTCCATTTCTCCTGTCTTGATAACATTAATGTTGAATATTATTTTTATTCCAAATGTGGAATATAGTTTCCTATATGCATTATGGAAACTTTTCTAAATGAATTGCATGAAGTTTATCATTTTCTTTCTTAGGTTTCCTAAACATTTATTGAAATATCCAAGATGGGATGATAACATAAAATATAAATGATGCATGTACATGTAAATATAAATGCTGTGTAACAGAAAAATCTCATTTTATTAATTCATAATAATATTTTTGAAAATTTTATATATGGCAAGAAAACATTTTCCTGACCCCATATAATACGAGTTCCCAAGGATGAATTCAAATATTGCAATCACCTCAGGACTACTCTCTATATCTGGTCTAATAAGTTCTGGATTATTTTACCTAAATTCCAAGGGTTTATACAGATTACAAAGTGGCATTTAATAAGATTTCTCTTCTGAATGCTGTCTCGTACCTCATAGCTGTAACAGCACCATTGTAACTTTATCGGAATGCTGGATAGTATATACATAGAGCTGTTTATTAACACATACACAAAAATGATGTTTATGCTTCCCTAATCAGTGTTCAGAAGTCTTAGACTTATAGGATAATAGGAGTATCTTGCGCCTCTTTGACAACCCAGCAGTTCTGCAAATGGCATGGCATTCAAGATCAGCACTTAATATAATGTTTGGTGATTTAGCTAAAAAACATAACACTTAAAATGAAATGCATTCTTTTAATCCTTATGCATTTCCACCAAATTTATTTTGTTTTTTTTGAGACAGAGTCTCAACTCTGTTGCCCTCGGTAGAGGGCCATGACATTACAGCTCACAGCAACCTCCAGCTCTTGGACTTAGGCGATTCTCTTGCCTCAGCCTCCCAAGTTGCTGGGACTATAGGTACCCACCACAACACCCAGCTTTTTGTTGTTGTTGTTGCAGATTGGCCGGGGCCAGGATTGAACCTGCCACCCTTGGGGCCAGCACCCTACTCACTGAACCACAGGTGAGTAGGGTACTGGCCATAATAAATTAAAATAGGACTAAGTGGGGAGGGGGGAGGGTGAGTGGAGGGAGGGTGATTGGTGGGATCACACTTACGGTGCATCTCGCAAGGGTACAAGTGAAAATTACTAAATGTAGAAGATAAATGTCTTCATATAGTGATTGAAAGGCCATGAAGGCTATGCTAAATAGTTCAATGAAAATATTTCAGATTGTATATAAAGTCAGCACATTGTGCCCCATGATTGCACCAATGTACGCAATTATGATTTAATAAAAATAAAAAGAAAATGAAGGGAAAAAATATTCATGGTACATATATTTTAAAAGAACTTATATCCATAATTATAAATAACTTCTACAATTCAATAATAATAAGACAAACAGCCTGTTTCAAAAGGGGGGCAAAAGAACAAATACTTCACAAAAGATATGTGAATATTCGACAAGAATATGAAAAAATTCACAAAATACAGTCATTAGATAAATGTTACTGATAACCACAATGAGACTCATCTACAAAACTAAGTATTAGAGAGGATGTGGAGTAACAAGAACTGTCATCTGCTGAATACAGTATGTAGTACAAAATGGTACAACCATGGTGGAAAACAGCTTTATAGTTTTCTATAAGCATACAGGCATTCACCAATGAAAACTGAAAATATGTGTCTACCAAAAGCCTTATACAAGTGTACTATGTATCAACAACTTCATTGCAACAGCCAATAACTGGAAACATCCCAAATGTCCATCAAGGGGTGAGTAGATTGTGGTGTATCCACACAATGCACTTAGCAAAAAAGATGAATAAATTATTGATGCACACAATAACATAGTACAGTATTAATCCATTTATATAAAATTTTATAAAATACAAAATAATCTATAATGATAGAAAAGTGATCGGGGTTTGCCTAAGAGTAGGGGAAAAAGTAGAGAGAAGCAGGAGAGAGGTATTAAAAGAGGCGTGAGAGCACTTTTAGGAGTGATGTTCATTATCTTGATTGTGATGATGGTTTCACAGTGTGCATGTATATAAAACTTAATCAAATTTTATACTTTAAGCATGTAAAGTTTATTACACGTCAATTATATCTCAATAAACCTGTTAAACACATTCACATACAAAAGAATGTCTGCTTTAAGTCAAGATAAAATGAGTAAGAGTATAGATCTACCCTTCTGCCTTAAATTGCTAGAAAACTGACAAAATACATGATACAATGGTTTTCAAATGATCACACAATAAGCAACACAAGACTGTGATATCCAGTAGAGAGAAAATAAACACGGTGAGTTCTATTATTATACTTGTTTACCACCTAAAAGCAGTTTCCAGAATGCATCATGGGAAGTGAAAAACTTGCCCCCCCTCACACACACACCCCACTCCCCAGCCACCAAAAGCCCAGCAGTCTAGCTTAGTTGAGGAAAGAACTGCACAGAAAGAGAGTTCCAGAGAGCTACAGGATACATGTGCATCTCTGGCTAAGAGCTGATACAACCATGTACAAAACCAAAAATACCCAAGATGGAAGAACCTTGAAATCATTACACTAAGTGAAATGAGCCAGATACTAAAGCACAGACATTGTATGATTCCACTTACTTGATATACCTAAAATAAGCAAATTCATAGAGATAGAAGGTAGGTTAGAGGTTATCAGGGATAGGGAGGAAGAGTTATTGCTTAATGGTTACAGAATTTCTGTTTGGGTAAGTTTTGAAAATAGATACAAGTGATGGAGGCACAAAACTGTGAAGGTATAACTAATGCCACTTACTTATTAATACATACTTAAAAATGTGTTTAAATTGTGAATTTTATGTTATATGTACTTACTACAATAAAAAAATCAATTATATTTTTTTAAAACTACCAAAAGCTGGTGTAGGGTGGGGAGGAGATGAGGAAGGGAGACAGCTCAAGAAAAAGACAGAACAACTCCCAGACTTTATACGGGACTGGGAACAGTTCCTGTTCCTATCAGTCAGAGAAGACAGACCTCATACTACATAGGGTAGCAAGAAGAATCCTCAGAAGAGTTTCATGTTAGTAATAGAAATGATTAGACCTAAAGACTGCTCCAGACCTGCCCTAACTAAGCGTAAACACAAATATCAAAAGGCTTCAACTGATTCCAAGCTCTTGATTGCACACCAGAACAAATCCAACACTATGTAAAGGAAGTCAACTAAATCCACCAAGCCCAACAATATAAACTTCCTATCTGGCAATCAATTAAAAGTTAAGAGGCATGCAAAGATTTGGGAAAGTATGGCCCAGAAATAACACATAATGACAGAACTAGTAGGCAAGAATCATATAAATATGTTCCACGTTTAAGAAGGTAGACAAATATGTAAACATGATTAAGAAAAAAAATGGACAATATTTTTTAAATGAGATCTCCACAAATGAAAAATACAATACCTGAAATGAAAAATACAAGGGGTAGGATGAACAGTGGATTGGATACTTCCAAAGAAAAAAATCATGGAGGGCACAGCATTAGAAACTATCCAAAATGAAAATTGAAAAAAAAATGCCAGTACCAAATGCTGGTGATGATATGAAGAAACTGGATTACTAACACATTGTTGGAGGCACATGCAATAGTATTATGGCCACTCTGGAAACCAGCTTGGCAATTTCTTTTAAAACTGGCCCAGTACCATTATGGCCCAGTAAATTGTACTCTTGGCCATTTATCCCTAAGAAATGATAACTTATGTTCAATGCAGAAACTTGCACACAAATGTTCACAGCAGCCTTATTAGAAATACTCAAAAACTGAAAACTATCCAAACTTCCTTCAATAGGTCAATGGCTAAAAAAACTATGATACTCCATACCAAGAATATTACTCAATAATAAATAGGAACAAATTCCTGATACATGCAAGGAATTCTGATGAGCCAGAAGGGAATTATACTGAGTGAAAAAAAGCCAAATTTATAGATTACTTACTATATTATTCCATTTATACACTATAATTGATATACCAAAATTATAGAGATGAAAAACAGATCAGAGGTTATAGATAGGTGGGAGCTGGGTGTGGCTATAAAGGAGCAGCACCGGGAAGCCTTATTGTAAGGGTGCAGTTCTATATTATGATTGTGGTGATGGTAGCACAAGCTATACACGTGGTAAAATTGCACAGAACTATTTATATACATACACATATACTTGCACACATACAAATGGGTGAATGTGTAACTGGAGAAATCTGAATAAACTCCGGATTATGCCAATGTCCATTCCTAGAGTTGACACACCATACTGCAGTTACGCATGATGTTAATATTGGTGGAGGGTGGTTGAAGAATGCTGTACATTTCTTTGCAACATTCTATAAATCTATAAGTACTTCCAAATAGCAAATTACAACAAAGGAAAAAGATAATCTGAATAACCATAAATACTTTTTTCCCTTTTTAACCATAAATACTAAAGAAATTAAATGTATAGTTATGGCTCGGGGCCTGTGGCTCAACGGGCTAAGGCACCAGCCACGTACACCTGAGCTGGCGGGTTCGAATGTAGCCTGGGTCCGCCAAACAACAATGACGGCTGCAACCAAGAAATAGCTGGGCGTTGTGGCAGGTGCCTGTAGTCCCAGCTCCTTGGGAGGCAGAGGCAGGAGACTCACTTGAGCCCAGGAAATTGGAGGTTGCCGTGAGCTGTGATACCACAGTACTCTCTCCAGGGTGACAGCTTGAGGCTCTGTCTCAAAAAAAAAAAAAAGAAAGAAAGAAAGAAATGTATAGTTAAAATTTTTTTAATAAAAAAATTCTATTTACTTAGAAGCATTCAGAATGTTAACAAAACAGCTGAACCTTTTTTTTACAATTACAGAGTGGTATTCAGTTAACAGAACAACAATTATTTCATATAAGCTGCATTTGAGACAACTAAAGATAAAGAAACTACCAACCCTTATATAACTAATGTTTGCTGTGCAACAAGGACCTGCTTTAAATTTCCATGCCAGTTTACAACCCCTATACTGTACCAGGCAAGGTTAGTGGTGCACATTCAGTAGTGCATTCACTATACAAGACTGACACTGTACAGTTTAAAAACACAGCCTTACATTTCAATTTCTTTCTTTAAAAAGAGTAAATGCTTGAAGTGCTTTAAAAAAACAAGAAAAAACAAACTGTGCTAGAATCAATTTATTCATCTTCTTCTTGATCTTCCTCCTCTTCCTCTTCTCGCTTTTTTCAGCCTTGACAATTCCCTTTTTCACTGCATCAGGCTTTCCTTTAGCTTGGTAAGCAGCTGTATACTTTTCATATTTTTCCTTCAGCTTTTGCAGCCTTCATTTCATAAGGCTGCTTGCCATCCACAGCAGTATTATCCCACATCTTGCCCAGTTTCTTTGCAAATTCACAAATGGATAGGTCAATATTCTCCTTTGATTTGGGGGCGATATTCAGAACAGAACAAGAAAAAGGCCAAACGAGGCCTCTTGGGTGCACTGGAATCCTTGAACTTCTTATTTCCCCTTTAGAAGGGATATAAGTTTTCATAATGGGCCTTGTCCACCTTTGCCATGTATTCAAAAAATTTTTTTTTTCTGAGAACAAAGTTTTAAGGATAAGGACTGCTTTGCTAAACACAGGGCAACAGGAGTCCTGACTTCCTTTCTTGCTTTTGCAGTTATGCAAAAACTCAGTGAACAGCACCAGATCCAAATTTTTCAAGTTACCGGAGCTGCCTCAAAGCTGGTAGCTTAATTACCAGTGAGTACTTCTTCATCCCCTGCCCAGAGGCATGCATGTCTTCAATCTTTCCTTTCTCTTTAGCAGCCATGGTCTTGCACCTCTCTGCACACTTCTTAGAAAACTCTGAAAAACTGACTGAAGCATCTGGATGCTTCTTATGCTCCTCCCAGCAAGTTTACACAAAGAATTCAGAAGATGACATTTTGCCTCTCAGCTTCTGAGGCTCTCCTTTGCCCATGGTTAGTTATTTTTCCTCAGTGAGGCAGAGAGTCTCCCAGTGCTCATTGGCTCTCACTTGCCCTGGCACTGTCTCTATGCAGCTAAATGTACTGCAATCTATAGTTTAAACTTTGTGACAAAGAAAACACCAGGCCCAGATAGCCTTGCTGGTGAATTATAATAAACATTTAAGGAAGAAATAAGACCAATTCAATAATATATAAACTCTTCCTGAAAATAAAAAAGGGAACATTTCTCAATATATTACCATGTTATCATAACTACACAAAGATATTACAAGAAACTACATAACAACATCCCTCACGAACCCCGATGCAAACTCTTAAAATTTTAACACCTTAAATCCTCCCATACAGGCTGGGTGTGGTGGCTCACGCCTGTAATCCTAGCACCCTGGGAGACCAAGGCAGGTTGATTGCCTGAGCTCATGGGTTCGAGACCAGCCTGAGGAACACTGAGACCCCCATCTCTAAAAATATAGCAAAGTATAGTGATGGGTGCCTGTAGTCCCAGATACTTGGGAGACTGAGGCAAGAGAATCGCCTGAGCCCAGGAGTTTGAGGTTGCTGTGAGCTATGTCACCAGGGCACTCTACTAAAAGAGTGACAAAGTGAGACTCTGTCTCAAAAATACATTAAATAAATATATAAATCCTCCAACACATTAAAAAATAATGAAATGGCTTCAAATGTTCCTAATGTCAAAGACAAGGATTGGTGAAGATGAGGGAAAATTACAACTCTCATACATTGTTGCTAGGAATTAAATTTTGTGTAGCTGTTGTGGAAAACATTTTGGCAAATCCTCAAAAAGCTAAATATAAAATTACCACATGACAAACAATTCCACTCCTAGATATATATGCAAAGGAGCTGAAAGAAGAAACTCAGATACTTGTAAACCAACGTTCACTGCAGCATTGTCTACAACAGTTAAAAGATACAAACAACCCACTTGTCCATCAACAGATGAATAAACAAAATGTGGTATATACACAGAATGGAATATTATCTAGCTACAAAAAGGAACAAAGCTCTGATACAACATGGATAAATCATGAAAACATTATGCTAAGTGAAATAAGTCAGACACAAAATGACAAATATTGTATAATTCCACTTACATGAAATATCTAACATAGGCAAATTCATAAAGACAGAAAATTAGAGGTTACAGGGGCTGGGGAGAGAGGGAGAAATGGGGCATTACTGCTTAACATTACAGAGTTGCTATTTGGGGTATTGAAAATTCTGGAAATAATGGTGATAGCTGCACAAAATTATGAATATAATTAATGTCACTGAATTGGGCACTAAAAATTGTTTAAATGTATATGTCACCACAGTAAAAACAAGGATAATGTACCATCACAAGTAGGGTTCATCCTAGGAATGTGTGATTGGTTTTTTAACTTTCAAAATCAATGTAATTGGCTCGGCGCCTGTGGCTCAACAGGCTAAGGCGCCAGCCACGTACACCTGAGCTGGCGGGTTCGAATCCAGCCCGGGCTCACCAAACAACAATGACAGCTGCAACCAAAAAATGGCCAGGCGTTGTGGCGGGCGCCTCTAGTCCCAGCTACTTGGAAGGCGGAGGCAGGAGACTCACTTGAGCCCAGGAATTGGAGGTTGCTGTGAGCTGTGAGCTATGATGCCAGAGCACTCTACCCAGGGTGATAGCTTGAGGCTCTGTCTCAAAAAAAAAAAAATTCAATGTAATTCACCATCACAAAAGACTGAAAAAGAAAAACCATATGATCATCTCAATAGATGCAAGCCAAAAAGAGTAGCAGAAACTTAATTTATGGGGTACTGTACATGTCTTAAGAAGCTTAGAATGTCTTCTAGGGACTACAGATTCTCCTCCAAAGGATGGAAAGGGAGATAAAAGGAGACTATCTTAATCTAGTTAGCCAATCACTAACAAACCAACATTTCCATATGGCATAGAAAACACTTGCAGGATGATATGCCAGATGCCTGCAAACAGAAATCAGGCTTCCACGGCAGGGAAAATGCAGACAGACCTCTAAGAGGAGGATGGAAGGGGAACTGAAAACAAACAGCAGCAATTTTCTAATTCTTATAATTCTCTCTCCCTATCACATTTAGCCAATGTCTGTAAAATCCATAGTAGTGACCATAATTTGCATGGACAACAAAAAAACTGTCTATGTTCTAAGATGACCTCTCATTCAAAACAAAAATTACAATCAAAAATCAAGACAGCGTGTTCCTAGACCTTCAAGATTTCATTTCCTTTTAGTACTTTCCAAACTATTTGATGTTTATGAAACCATCTACTGCTGTAAGAGGAAATAAATAAACCCGAAATCCATTTTTAGATTATAGATAAAATTTTTATGATATATTACTATCTATCTGGCTATATATATGCCACAAATTGTACTTCAACCACTTGATGTGTGAATACACCAGATATTAACTTTCTCATACTGAATAGTAATAGCTAACATTTATTAAATATCTTTTATGTGCCAGGAACTGTTCTAAGTACTTTTGGGATATCATCTCACTTAATTCTTATGACAACTCTATGAAATAGGTTTCATTATTATTACCACTTTACAGATTATGAAACCAAGACAAAGAAAGGTTAGATGATTTGTACAGGGCCACACAGCTAATAAATGGTAGAGACAGGCTTCAAAACCAGGAAATTTGCTACCAAACTCCTAACAGCAACGCTATTAAACAAAGCAAGTAGTAGATGTTCTGGAGTTTTATCAATTCACAAAATACTACTGGATGTCTTTAAACAACTCTAAATAGGACATGAAAAATAAGTGCTCTATTCCCCTGGGATTTAATGTTTTAAACAAGCCATTGGTTGCCTAAATTTAGCAAAATCATTCTAAACATCATTTCAGAAGCATATACCAAAACTCAGGCATAGTCAGGACATCATAAAAATTAAAATTTATCACCCAAGTTTTCTAAAATGGACTTAGTAAGAAAATAGGCACGTTTCTATTCCATATAATGCATTTTATTCACAACATTTTAAGTACAAATGCCACTCTGAGCATTGGAAACCCAAAGTGAAAACACAAATAAGGAGCTGGGCCTGGTGATGCACCCCTGTAGGTCTAGCTACAGCTTTCGGGGAGGCTGAGGCAGCAGGATCACCATGCTCAGGAGTTTCAGGGTGCATGCAAACTATAAAAACTGGTGAAATCTGAATAAGATGTATGGATGTGTTATTCGTATCAACTATCTGGTTGTGATATTACATTACAGTTATCTAAGATATTACTAGTGAGGAAACGGGATGAAGGGTACAAAGGATCTGTGTTATTATTTTTATAACTGCTGTGACTCTATAATTATCTCAAAATAAGGTTTTCAAAAACTATGGTGAATTTCAAGTATGTACTCAGAAAGCATCAGAATGTTGCAAAGCAACTGCTTTCAACAAATGCCAGTCACTGATCCATTTGGTTTAACTTAAGAACAGTCCTCATTAGAGTAAAAGACTCTGAGACTCACTGGTGGAAAACTAGAAAATATACATTTTTCATGTAAAATACATCTATAGGGCGGCGCCTATGGCTCAAAGGAGTAGGGAATCGGCCCCATATACCAGAGGTGGAGGGTTCAAACCCGGCCCTGGCCAAAAACTGCAAAAAAAAAAATTACATCTGTAATCCCAATCTGTGATCTGACTATGAATTAACTTTAACCATCATTATTTTGAAAGAAGGACTCAGACCAGGAACAGTGGCCTATGCCTGTAATCCCAGAACTCTGGAAACCCAAGGCAGAAGAATCACTTGAGGCAAACAGATTGAGACCAGCCTGGGCAACACAGCAAGACCCTATCTCTATAAAAATTTTGTTTTAAATGGGCCAATCACAGAAATAAATGCCTATAGTCCTAGCTACTCAGGAGGCTGAGTCAGGAGAATCACTTTAGTCTATAAATTGGTGGTTGTAGTGAGCTGTGGTCATTCCACTGCATTCCAGCCTGGACTATACAGTGACTACCTTATCTCTACAAAAATAAAAGCAGTACTCAAAAAATAAGCTTATACTATTGAAAGTAAGCAAGTCAAATGCACTAATCTAGGCAATGAGAATTTCAGGTTTTCTGTGTATGTTTTGTAATTAAACAATGTTAACATTATAGGAATTTTTCTGGGGGTGGGGTAAATGCTTCTTTTTCTTTTAGAGATAAGGTCTGCTCTGTCACCCAGGCTAGAGGGCATTGGCACAATCATAGCTCACTGCAGCCTCAAACTCTTGGGTTCAAGCTATCTTCCTGCCTCAACCTTTCAAATAACTAGGATTACAGGTGTGCACACCAGTATATTGTATTAGCTAATGTGATACAGCTACTAAAATATGGTAGTATTATTCTTTTACATTCAAGTATTATGTCTCAAATACTATACAATTTGCATAAAACATTTTAAAATCCTCATCAATCAAAGTGACTTGAGTTAATGACTTCGCATTCTAGAGGTCATTAACTATAGTTAATGATTATAGAGCTAATAACTAAGAAACAGAAAATAGCCATAAAGAAAAATCAACAAAGATACTTCAAGAATTCATCACTAATAAATTAGAATATTAGCAGAGCAAATCAAACTCAGTCTTAAATTTCAAAAGTCTGGATGACTTTTCACAAACTTCATTTATTTTTACTATTTATGCTACAGGTATGCAGAATAATTTTAAACAAGTTTCTTGATTTTGCCATGTCATCTTCCTTGAGCTTATTCATCTCAGCATAACTATATTATTTTTCTATACTATACATGTTCTTTTTAAATACCTAGAACCCTGGACCCAGTAATTGCCCACTCAGTAACATAGAAAAATGTAAAGTACCATGAAAGATTAACATTTACCTTCATGTTCACTTTATAGTCTACCAATGCAGAGCTATGAAGATTACATACCACTTGCACTCCATTCTACATCACAGGTCTGCCGTTCTTTATACACAAGCTTACTTTGGCTTTCTTCATTTTACATGTAGATATTCAAAATTCCCTTTCTCCCATTTTCTGGGTATACTCAATGACAAGAGAGCCATTATAACCATTTTTATATGGTAACTTTCTTGAACAAGAATCACACCATAATCCTAATAAAGGTCAAACACATCAGTGCCTCTTCAGGAAAGTTTTTCCATGCAGCAATGAGTTATTTTTCTTTAGGAAGGAAAGTTTCACTCTGTTGAGTAAATATCTGCTCAGACGCAGACATCTCTCACTCCAAGTTAGTCAACTATCCCATAACCTTCTCTTTTCTCAATTTTGAAATCTACAAGCCCTTACATATATATATGATTGCAATGCCTGATATGGAGCCCTGCTGATAGAAAACTACTCACATATGTCTGATTTATCACATATCTGTACTTAGAATTTTAAAAAAACTTTTGATTAGTAATAAAACATAATTCTTCCTGCAGTGAATGTTACCATACTCATAGCAATGCCCTAGTTTTCTGTTTTACATATACAATGAATATATGCAAGTACAAAAAAACTGTAATAGCAAAATATCAAAAAATATTCAAATGTTCTTCAATAGGGGACTAGTTAAGTAAATTGTGGTAAATCCATGCAGCAGAATACTATACAGCAATTTTAAAAAAAGAGGCTTTTTTTAAATTGGAACAATCCCCAAAACATTTTTAGGCAAACAAAAAAAAAAAAATTAAGGTTCAACACAGTACTTATCATATACTATCATTTGTATAAAACAGGGGTGAAATTTATATATAACATACTGTATGCATACTATATACATTTTTTTGTTTTTTGAACATCTTCTTACATCACTGATTGAAGTAAAACACAACACAAAATGTAGCCACTTCACCCAAAAGCAGTGGTTTTAATCTGCCCTTTCTTGATAGCTCAATGGGTCATTAGCAAAAGGCCCATTGAGTGCTTATAAAAGGGTGATGTATACACAAATTTTTATATAGTTAATTTACAAACACATATAAAAAACACCTCTGAAAGAACTCATCGTTATTTGACTCCAGGGAAATAAAATGAGTGTCAAGGGGACAGGGACAAAAGAAAGACTTTTCCATTAGATACCATTTTATTTTTAAATTATGTACCAAGTGCAATTATTATATATCCCCAAAATAATTAAACTTCAAAAGAATATGTAGGATACTAGTCATATGCAGAGGCTCTGTAGAGAATAAATCCCAGCTCTGCAATTTACCAGTGTGTAACATCAGACAAATTCTCCAAGCCCCAGATTCCTTATCTTTAAAATGGGGGTAATGACAGTTACTGTAAGAAACAAATCAAACCAAATATATATGAAACAATAAGTACAATCCCTGGAAGTTACTATTATTCAATGTTGTCTTTTAAATGGTACTGAAGACTTGGAAATCACAAAAATACAGCCATCGCCAATCCTTTTTACTCCTTATTCTCAGCGAACAAATTTTGCTAGTTCTTTCAAAACTGTATGTCATTCAACCACGTCTGTCCGTTTTATAACCACTACAGATTGGCAGGCCCCAACAGATCAGCTAGAGTATGAATTTTAGGAGTGAGGCAATTAGGAGCAATCACACATTTGGTATAGGTTTTACATCAAATCTAAATCTTTCATTCCGGCTTTCCTTGCCATTATAGAGACATACTTACATAGACTATTACACTAAATACCAAATGTCACCAATATGTATTTGTATTCCTACTTTACCATTTATTTTCAAACACTTTAGTTCAATTCCTGGAATAAGAATGTCAGAAATAAAAGGCCGCTTAAAGGACACTGTAATGTTCTCAACAACTATGAGGGAAGCAGAGCATATATTTTTATCCCTTTTGTAGATGAAACATATTTTAATTTAAGAGCAACCTATTAAATATGAATTTAAATGATTTTAAAATAAAAGAAACAAATAAATAAAATAAAAGCCAAAGAAGAAAAGTGACTTGCCAAAGGCCACATGCTTTATAAGAAAATAGCATCCTAGAATTGAAATCTCATTTCACTGCTCATCTCCTTACATTCTCACCAAGAAGTGTCCATTCTGACTAGCATGTCATTAGCACGCTCTTCTTCCCTCACTTAGAGTGCTCTTGATTATATAACCCAAAACCTGGTTCACAGAAGCTGCCCTGGATTAGAGTTACAAGTCTCTCCTCTCTGAATTCCAGCTACTAAAATTCATCACAGGTATCTGCTATCACCTTTACTGTTTCATGGTGACATTGTCTTCCCAGCTGTAAGCAGTCTGGGAGCAAGCTGGTCTGATGAAAAAGGCATTGTAGTCCCCATCACCCCTCACCCCATTACCCTGACATTTCCCTCTATTTAGTTCAGACCTGCAGCCTCAGCTAAGCAGAGGAATCTATCTGCTCCTTCACTCATCCCTCCCTCTAACTTCCTCCTTTGATGCCTTTTCCTTCCTCTCCATCAAGTCACATTCCTCCCCTTGAGCCAAACTTAACCCAACCCTCCTCAGATAGAAAGCTTTATTTTAACTCAGCTCATTTTCCTAAGAAAGCTTTCTGAAACTGATAGACAAAATATTGCATGGTTTTATTGTTCACATTTTGTGATATTTCTACATAAATGCTCAGAAATATATTTATTCACATATAAGATAACTTGCATCTTTTGTCACCAGAGAAATTCTCCCAGCATGATGAGTTTCTTCCTCCTCACAATACCAAATCAAAGCTTTAATAACACCTACATTGAGCTACGGTTCATCTTAGAAAAGATTTCTCCACTGACTTAAGAGACCAAACACTTAGAGGAAGCCTTACCACTTTAACAGAAAGTCTGTCCTGAAAGAGAATTCTCTGTCCCTAAAGGATGGGTCTATTTCAAAGAGAAGACATGTAACTGCTCCTATTTTATTAATTTATTGACATAACTTTCATCAATTTAAAGGCATTTCATCCACAATGAGCAAACTGTTTGAAAGCTAAACGTATTAAATCTTTCATGGAACCCATAAGTATTTTTTGAACTCTTAGTGGTTTGCACTTAATGCTTTATTTTAAAATCATATTTAATCATTTCATATAACTAGTAGTTCTTCAGGAAGATGGATTTCATTTTACTTTACATCTATTACCCCAGGTCAGAATTGAAATGAATTGTAATGCCATTTGAAACCACTAATACAGCACTCAACAATCCAATTACTGAGTGAGTCTGAAAACACAGTTTTCCAAAATGACCACAATGCTCCCACTTCCTAATCTTAAATATCTAAGACACTAATTAAATGTCCATACTATTCTATTTATAGATCTATCTCAAATAATCTCACAATAAAACCATCAGTTTTTTAATTCTTCCACAAAAGTTCTTTGTCAGGTCTATTTTAAAGATTTAAGAGGGCTGTATTTTTAAAAAATCAATTTGATAAATAAAAATAAAATGAAAGACATTTCCTTGTGATACTCTGAGATCTCTACAGCATAAATTGATATTGATATTTTATAACAATAGGAACAGAAAACAAAACTAAAAATGTATGACTCTCTATTGTATAAACAAATGAGTGTGTATTAAGAATATATGTGCACATGGTATACATAATATGTACACTTTATGAATTACCTTTAAAAAATCAATGTCAGACATTTTCATCCACCACATCATAGCTTTCTAGGATATTGCATGTTTAGGAATATAAAAACTAATCACATAAGTCAGCAAAGCAAAACCTAGAATGGAGAAAAAGCCACACCCTAGCATCAGTAGTGGTGAGGCAGTCACAGAATCTAAGAACTGCAGAAGACATCTAGTACAGCACATAATTTCTTTCACAGAAGATCTGGTAGATGCTGACAAGGATACTGTTGATATTTTACATGTTTTCCCTTCATTTATTCTTTTTTCTTGTATTATATTGTTTTTGGTGGAGGCTGGGTTTCAACCCACCACCTCTGGTACATGGGGCCAGGGCCCTACTCTTTGAGCCTCAGGCGCTGCCCATTAAAAGCCTTTCTGACTGGGGTAAGGTCACATTTCATTGTGGTTTTAATTCACATGTACCTAATGACCAGTGACACTGAGCATTTTTTCACATGTTAATTGGCCATTTGTCTATCTTCTTTTGAAAAGCTCCTGTTTATGAGTTTTGCCCACTTTTTAAAGAGGTTGTTTGGGTTTTTCTTACTGATTTGCTTGAGATCTTTATAGATTCTTGTCATTAGCCCTTTATTGGATGTATAGTTTGCAAATATTTTCTCCCATTCTCAGTTGTCTATTTGCTCTATTGATTATTTCCTATGCAGAAATTTTTTAATTTAATCAAGTCCTACTTACTTAATTTTTTGTTGTTGCTGTGGGGTCTTAGTCATAAATTTTTTGTCTGTGCTGCTATCTGGAAGAGATTTTCCTACATATTTTTCTAGAATGATTATGGCTTCATGACTTACATTTAAGTCTTTTATCCATCTTGAACTAATCTTTGAGAGTGGTAAAAGACATGGATCCTGCTTCATTCTTCTGCATATGACACCCCAATTTTCCCAGCACCATTTATTAAATAGTACTCCTTTCCCCAGTACATACTGTTGTCTGCTTTGTCAAAGATTAGTTGGTTGCATGTGGATAGTTTTACATCTGAGTTCTCTGATCTGTTCCATTGATCTATGTCTCTACATTTGGGCCAATACCATGCTGCTTTGGGTTACTTACAGCCTTGTAGCATAGTTTGAAGTCTAGTATTGTGATGCATCTAGATTTGTTTCTTTTCTTTAAGACTGCTTTGGCTATTCAGGCTCTTTCTGGTTCCAAACAAAACACAGGACTATAAATTTTTTTTTTTTTTAGTGCTGCTGGGAGCTGTGAGGTTGGTGGCGCGGGTTTGAAGCAGGCGGAGCGATCATGTTGCACAAACAAATTTACTATTCGGACAAATACGACAACGAGGAGTTTGAGTACCGGCATGTCGTGTTGCCCAAGGATATAGCCGAGCTGGTCCCTAAAACACATTTGATGTCTGCATCTGAGTGGAGGAATCTTGGTGTTCAGCAGAGTCAGGGATGGGTCCATTATATGATCCATGAACCAGAACCTTACATCTTGCTGTTTCGGCGTCCACTACCCAAGAAGCCAAAGTAATGAAGCTGCCAAGCCACTTTTCAGCCTGAAGCTTTAAACAGCTGTCCTTTCTACCATCTTTCTGATAACATTATTACATTGCCTTCTTGTTTCTCACTTTCTTCAATACACTGTTTGAATGTGCTGGTTACTGCTTTACTTCTGAGTAGAGCCAACCATCACAGCCCAGCCAGATGAGGGCCACAGCTTCATCTGTGGAGTGTGGCCCCAGAGCCACCTTATGCTCTGTGTCCAGAATGCACTTGGAGGCAGAGGGAGTATTTGAGAATAAGACCGTGGCTGTTATAATCCGTGGGGATTATGTAAACTTGATGTTTTGTTTTTTCCTGCTGGGTGTTTTATGTGTGGTGACTTGTGGATTTGTTTCAATGTATTGGAAACTTTCCATTTTATTCAAGAAATCTGTTCCATGTTAAAAAGTCTTAATTAAAGAAGTTTTTATAATCTTATTCTGTAATTGTAAGGGCTTTTTCTCCACAACTTCAGGGTGACCATTATGTTCAATATCATGGTTCTAATTATATCCCCTTTAGTTTTGCTAATGCAGCTCAGCTCTTTGCTGATGAGGTTTATTTGAACACCTCAGATTAACTGATTACTTTTTTTGAGACAAAGTCTTACATTGTCACCCGCAGTAGAGTGCTGTGGCATCATAGCTCACAGCAACCTCCAACTCTTGGGCTGAGGATTTTCTTGCCTCAGCCTCCCAAGTACCTGGGACTTCAGGTGCCCATCACAACACCACACTATGTTTTTAGAGATGGTGTCTCACTCTTGCACAGGCTGGTCTCCAACTTTGAGCTCAGGCAATGTACCCACCTCAGCCTTCCAGAGTGCTAGGATTACAGGCATGAGCCACCGTGCCCAGCCAGATAACTGATTCCTTTGTTTTTGTTTTTTTTTTTGAGACACAGCCTCAAAACTGTTGCCCTGTGTAGAGAGCTATGGGATCACAGCTCACAACAACGTCCAACTCCTGGCTTAAGCAATTCTCTTGCCTCAGCTTCCCAAGTAGCTGGGACTACGGGCACCCACCACAACACCCGGCTATTTTTTGGTTGTAGTTGTCATTGTTGTTTGGCAGGCCCGGGCTGGATTCGAACCTGCCAGCTCTGGTGTATGTGGCTGGTGCCTTAGCCGCCTGAGCTACAAGCACTAGCCAGACATAACTGATTCTTTTTTATTTATTTATTTATTTATTTATTTTTTGCAATTTTTGGCTGGGGCTGGGTTTGAACTTGCCACCTCCAGCATATGGGGCTGGCACCCTACTCCTTTGAGCCACAGGAGCCGCCCTATTTATTATTATTTTTTTTTTTGTAGAGACAGAGCCTCACTTTGTCATCCTGGGTAGAGTGTCGTGGTATCACACTGTTGACAGCCACCTCCAACTCTTGGGCTTAGGCGATTCTCTTGCCTTAGCCTCCCTAGTAGCTGGGACTATAGGCGCCTGCCACAACACCTGGCTATTTTTTGTGTTGTAGTTTGGCCAGGGCTAGGTTTGAACCCACCACCCTCGGTATATGGGACCGGCACCCTACCCACAGAGCCACAGGTGCTGCCCAGGTAACTGATGCTTAATCTACTTTAAGCAGACTTGTTGCCAAACACCTACTAAAGTATATATTTCACTCTAACTACTAGCCTGAGGTAAGGACAACCTCATCTCCTGAAAACAAATGACCTGTTTCCTATTGTTCTAATATTTGAAGGGTAGAGGAAGGAGGTTATCAACCAGGGGCTACATGTGTGCCCCAATTCCTAATGGCTGGGGCACAGCTATGACCAATTCTCTGTGCCCATTGTTGGGTATGTTTTGTTTGGTTCTCAACTTGGCTGCACATTAGAATCACCTGGGGAACTTTACAAATACTGATGCCAGAGTCATTCCTAAAGATTCTGACTTAATTGGGTGTTGACTGGCTCTAGGATTTTAAGCATTCTTATGCAAATAGTTACAACACTAAACTTTAAAAAAACAGATACACTGTAGCTGTTTTAGAAAACTCACTGAGCCACAGGCGCTGCCCCATGTACCAAGGGTAGCGGGTTTGAACCCAGCCCCAGCCAAACTACGACAACAACAACAAAAGAGCTGGGGGGTGGCTCCTGTGGCTCATCAAGTAGAGCGCCGAACCCATATACCAAAGGTGGCAGGTTCAAACCTAGCCTCTGCCGAAGTGCAAAACAGAAAAATAGCGGGGCATTATGGAGGGTGCCTGTAGTCCCAGCTATTTGGAAGCCTGAGGCAAGAGAATCGCCTAAGCCCAGGAGTTGGAGGTTGCTGTGAGCTGTGTGACGCCACAGCACTCTACCAAGGGTAATAAAATGAGACTCTGTCTCTACCAAAAAAAAAAAAAAGCCGAGTGTTGACGCGGGCACCCAGCTACTCAGGATGTCTCTGCTAAGGGCGACAAAGTGAGACTCGGTCTCAAAAAAAAGAAAACATTTAACCAAATAATAGCTTACCCACTACTTCTAAAAAATACTAATGCTAAGTAAGGTAGATTAACCTTCCCCCTTTTTTCTGTCTTCTATCTATTTATTCCTGGATATTCCAAAAGTCACCCCTAAAGTTGCCATACATAAGAAAAATGGGAAATTGTAGCTAAACATACCTTTATTTACAAAACATTGATTATGAAATTTTACAAAGAGTGGCCACATGTAGAGAATATTTTGTAAATATTAACCAAAGGACTGTACTTCATCTGGAGACTCAAATTATTGGCTGGGTGCAGTGGTTTCACCTGTAATCCCAGCACTCTGGGAGGCCAAGGCAGGTGGATTGCTTGTGGTCAGAAATTCCCGACCAGCCTGAGCAAGAGTGAGATGCCAGCTCTGCTAAAAATAGAATTAGCAGGACACAATGGCACACAGCTGTAATCCTAGCTACTCTGGATGATGAGGCAGGAGACTCGCTTGAACTCAGGAGTTAGAGGTTGCTGTGAGCTGTTATGGCACAGTACCAAGAGTGACAAAGTGAAAAAATAAAATAAATAGGGTGGCTCAGTAGGGTGCCAGCCCCATATGCCAGAGGTGGCGGGTTCAAACCCAGCCCCAGCCAAAAATTGCAATAAATAAATAATTGAGCTCCACCCAAACTAAGGATTAGGCCCAGCAACGTTTTAACAAACTACCCAGTTGGCAGCGCCCAAGTGGAAGGGCACTGGCCACATACACCCAGGCTGTCAGGTTCGAACCCAGCCTGGGCCAGCTAAACAGCAATGACAACTGCAACAACAAAAATAATAATAGTTGGGCATTGTGGTGGGCTCCTGCAATCCCAGCTATTTGGGAGGCTGAGCCAAGAGAATTGCTTAAATCCCAAGAGTTCAAGGTTGCTGTGAGCGGTGATGCCAACACCTAAGGGCAACATAGTGAGACTCTGTCTAAAAAAAAAAAAACTCCCCAATTAACTAATGTGCACTTAAGCTTGACAACTCACTGGGAAAGCATCTGAACATATTTGATGTTTGGGAAGGGGTCAAATATTACCTTTATTACAAAGATTGGAGCATATGGTTTGTCATTACAAAGGTGAGGTTTTTGGCTTGGTGCCTGTGGCTCAGCGGGTTAAGGCACCAGCTACGTACACCTGAGCTGGCGGGTTCGAATCCAGCCCGGGCCCACCAAATAACAATGACGGCTGCAACCAATAAATGGCCAGGCATTGTGGCGGGTGCCTATAGTCCTAGCTACTTGGGAGCGGAGGCAAGAGATTCGCTTGAGTCCCGGAGTGGGAGGTTACTGTGAGCTGTGGTGCCATAGCACTCTATCCAGGGTGACAGCTTGAGGCTCTGTCTCAAAAAAAAAAAAAAGATGAGGTTTTTGCCTTTTATTTGAGAGAGTCTCACTGTGTTGCCTTAGGCTGTAGTGCAGTGGTGTGGTCATAGGATCATAGATAGCTCTTGAACTCCCAGCTCCAGGGATTCTCCTGCATTAGCCTCTTGAGCAGCTGGGACTACTGCCATCATCATGGCTGATTTACTTGTTTTGTAGAGATGGGGTCTCCCTCAGTTACCCAATCTAGTCCAACTTCTCACCTCAAATGATCCTCCCACCTCAGACTCCCCAAATGCTGTGTTTGCAGGTGCACACCATTACACGGGACAAGAGCTGAATTTTTTTTTTTTTTTGAGACATTGTTGTGGTGTCACAATTTACAGCAATCTCAAACTCATGGGCTTAAGTGATCCTCCTCCCTCAGCCTGCCAAGTAGCTGGGACTACAGCGTCCACCACAACGCCTACCTAATTTTTATTTTTCTTGCAGTTTTTGGCCGGGGTTGGGTTTGAACCCTCCACCTCTGGCATATGGGGCTGGCGCCCTACTCCTTTGAGCCACAGGCGCTGCCGATTTTTCTATTTTTTATAGAGACCAAGTTTCACTTTTGTTCAGGCTGGTCTCAAATTCCTGAGCTCAAAGGATCTTCCCATCTCAGCCTCCCAGAGTGCTGGGATTACAGGAATGAGCCAATGTGCAGGCGAAAGCTAGTTTTTTCATTGAAAGAGGGCTTATTAAATAATGGGGGGTGGTTTGTTTGGTTTTTTTTTTGAGACAGTCTCACTATGTTGCCCTTGGTAGAGTGCCATGGTGTCACATTTCACAGCAACCTCCAATTCCTTCTCTTGCCTCAGCCTCCCAAGTAGCTGGGACTACAAGCACCTGCCACAATGCCCAGCTATTTTTTGTTGCAGATGTCATTGTTGTTTAACTGGTCCGGGCTGGGTTCGAACCCATCACCCACGGTGTATGTGGCTGGTGCCGTAATCACTGTGCTACAGGCGCTGAGCCTAAAGAATGGTCTTAAGACCCCTGACTCTACTACTCATTGTCGTGTTCTGTGATTGTGTGGTGCCCTTTCACCTTTCTGAGCCTGTCCCATCAGTAAGGTTGGCATGATAGCTATTTTACAGGTTTTTAAGAGAGTAACATCAGACCAGGTTTAGTAGTTCTCCAAAAAATTAATTATAGACCCTTAACTACCACAGACCAGCACCAAAAGCATCCCATTGGGAGCTAGTTAAACGCAGATCACTGGCAGTGCAAACCTACTGAATCAGAATCTGCATATTATAAAAGATCCCCAGATGATCTGTATAAAGGTTAAGTTTACAAAGCATTTTTAGGCCAAAGGCAACTGAAATGAAATGATGCACGAATCCAAAGTGGACACATAAGGCATTCCCTCCCAACTCACTGCCTCATGTGTACCTACGTGACCAATAACTGGGGCAAGTGATGTTTGAACTGAGCACCATCTAAAGCAAGGTGGAGCAAGAGAGGGTTTTGGACTTTTTTTCTCAAAGAGTTTTAAGTAATTTTGTCCGTTATACCACAGACAAATAAGAGGTTCCATACAATAAAAGCTTACTCCAGGATCTTCCTCCACAACAGGCAATACATTCTTGGTGTCCTTTCTAATAGAAAATAAAATCCTTTTTGACTCCAGTACCAGCCCTTAGCCTAGAACTAGTCGTAAAGTTAATGAAAACAGCATATGCATACAAGGGTACAGAAAGGAGTCCGGCCTCCCTTCACCTCCAGCAGGAGAGGGGACCACCCAGAATCCAACAGTGGCCCTCCACGTGCTAAATCCCCAGATCCCACCCCTCACAAGGCCCGGCCCCCACACTTCCGGGCGAGGAGTGACCACGTGGTTGTTGCCTATAACAACCTGCACTGCTCCCGCCCACTAGCTAAAGTCCGAGAGCGACGGTCAACTACACCAATGGGACCTTTGAGGAGTCTAAGCGACAGCCAAAATGACCAATCAGCATGAGTAAGGAGGGACTTTGGGTACGGAAGCTGTCCCAGGACATGAGGAACGGAACGTGGGAAACACCCGGTGAAGGGACAAACCGGCAGATGAGAGCCTGGAAGAGCTCGATACTCTGAAGCTTGGCGGGAAGAGAGGGCTTTCTGTGCTCGAAAGGGTGCAGAAGCCTGTGGGGTAAGGACATTGGGTACAGAGAGAGACGCGTTTAAAGGGGCCAGGGCCCTGCAGAAGGTAGGGTTTAAAGGGACAGATGCCCCAAACTGGAGAGACATTTAAAGGTGCAGGTGCCCCGAAGTAGAGCGGACGCCGAGGAGGCCGGCTCGCAGGCGGAAGACATTTGCAGTGGTGCGTTCTCCCGGGCGCAGGACATTTAAAGGAAGTTACAGCCAAGCTTAGAAGACATTGCTGGGTCACATGTTGGGGGCTGAGAACGCGTCGTTTAAAGAGGCGGAATAAAGGAGGCGCTTATCCAGGATTTTGTTAGAGAAGTCTGAGAGGTCTTCCTTCAGGAAGAGCGTGCACTCCTGCACTCCCCGACTGTCCTTTCTGGCTCCTCCAGGTTCCCTCGATCTCGGACCCCTTGTTCCCAGGCTATGGCCCCCAGTGCTCTGTAGACCTGGCGAGCTCCCTGTGCTTACTACCCCGACTTGGGGGTCTGGGTGGCTACTGGAGAGCCTTGCGGAGGGGCAGAGAAGGCAGGAGCATGACATCTAGGGCATCTGAACCCCCCCGGGGGCGCGGCGTGACGGCTGGCATCATCATTGTTGGAGATGAGATCCTCAAGGTGTGTCTGGGGCAGAAGCTGGGGGAGGGCCTGCTCCACCTCTTGTGGAGGAGGCAAAATAGGGTGGGAGTTACTTGCCGCAGCAGGAGTGAGTCCTACATATTGGAGGTAAAGGAACCATCTTTCTTTATTCTATCGAAAACCTGGGAGCAAAGTCCCTATAATTTGTCAGGCAGTATGGTAAGGACCCAGGGGCTACGAAGCCCAGCTGAGAAGCTGCAGGTGCATGTATTGGGCATTTAAGAGTTACGTCCTTCCGCCCTATTTGGAATTGATTCAAGGACCTTAGTAGATAAGTGACTAGAAGGAAGGTACTAGAAGGGAGGAATCTCTTCCGAATGATCAAAAAGTTCTTGGTGAAATACAGTGGCTCACACCTGCAATCTCAGCCCCAGAAGCCCGTGAAATCAGGCGTTTGAGATCCTGTAAAACTCTCTGGGTGTCCTAGTAGACTCCTGTATTCCCAGCTATTCTGGAGGTTGCAGCAGGGGGATTGCTTGAGCCAGGTTTGAGGTTGCTGTGAGCTATGAACACTCCACAGGGCTACAGAGAGAAACTCGGTGTCAAAAAAGAAAAGTTACTAGGGCTATGCCAGTAGTTCAAAGAGTAGGGCACTGCCCCCATATGCTGGAGGTGGCGGGTTCAAACCCAAGCCCGGCAAATAACTGCCAAAAAAAAGTTACTAAAGGACATTTGCAGGCATCAGGTTTGTAATAGTAACATTGATTCCCATATTTTGAGTGCTTACCAAGGCTTGGCAATGTGCTTATTACATCCCATATGTAATTTTATTTTCAAAACAATTCCATGAGTTTGATACTTTTTATTATAAATCTTAATTGTGAAACTGGGGGTCAGAGAGGTTGAGAAATCTGCCTGAGGTCAAATACCTAGGAAGTGGTAGAGATGGGGTTCCAGCATGATTACACCTCACTCAAGGACACAGACTCTTGGGTGGCACTTGTGGCTCAAAGGAGTAGCGTGCTGGCCCCATATGCCAGAGGTGGCGGGTTCAAATCCAGCCCTGGCCAAAAACTGCAAAAAAAAAAAAAAAAAAAAGAACATAGACCCATAACCAGTACCTGTCTGTAGAGAAGTAGAGGAGATGGAGTGGGAAAGAAGTTTGGGTACACATCACAGGACAGACAGGCTCAAATACTCTGCAAAGGAATTTGAACTTTATGCTGTATAGAGTTGGGAACAACAAATGGCATCTGTGCCCAAGAGTGATGCAGTCACATTAGGAAGGCTACTTAGGAGACAGCAGAACACTGTGGCTGCAGGCTGGGAGGCTGGCCAGGAGGCTGTCGTCGTTTTCTAGGTGAAAGGTGCCAAAGACCTGCTTGGTGGGAGGGGATACAGAGAGAAGAGAGCAGATAGGGTGATATTTCAGAAGTAAAGTTGATAGTATGAAGGGCCTGGCTGGCTCTGAACAGTGTCTAGAAATACCACTGACCAAAGCAACAACAGCTAGGGATGCAGTAAGATGGCCCACAGCACTTAGAGTTAAGGGACTGGAGCTGTCAGGGTTGTAAGTAGACAAGTTGTCCACATAGAATTGATAATCAAATCCATAATTGTGAGATCAGGGTCAAAGTGCAAAGAAGGAGGTCCCAAGTGGGCCACATAATCCCTGGTTCCATTCAAATGAATTTTCCCACTACTGTGCCCAGTCTAGGCTCCTTGGCAGCCTGAGGTTGTATCCTCCAAAAAGCAGAGTGCCCCATTACCAGGCAGAGGTGGCCATCATTTCTTCCCCACAGCACTGACAGTCTCTTCCTTCCCCTAACCTCCAACCCCCAGGGACACACTCAGGACACCAACACCTATTTTCTGTGCCGGACACTGCGCTCCCTGGGGGTCCAGGTTTGCCGAGTCTCTGTCATACCTGATGAGGTAGCCACCATTGCAGCTGAAGTGACTTCTTTCTCCAGCCGCTTCACCCATGTTCTCACAGCAGGGGGCATCGGCCCCACTCATGATGATGTGACCTTTGAGGCAGTGGCAAAGGCCTTTGGGGATGAGCTGAAGCCACACCCTGAGCTGGAAGCAGCCACCAAAGCCCTAGGAGGGGAGGGCAGGGAGAAGTTGTCGCTGGTGCCCTCCTCTGCCCGCCTGCATTATGGCACAGATCCACACACTGGTCGCCCCTTCAGATTCCCGCTGGTCTCCGTCCGAAATGTCTACCTCTTCCCAGGCATTCCGGAGCTGCTGCAGCGAGTGCTGGAGGGACTAAAGGGACTGTTCCAAAACACAGCCGTTCAGTTCCATTCTCGGGAGCTGTATGTGGCTGCTGACGAGGCCTCAATCGCCCACACCCTGGCTGAGGCCCAGGCCCACTTTGGGCAGAGGCTGAGTCTGGGCTCGTACCCTGACTGGGGCAGCAACTACTATCAGGTGAAGCTGACTCTAGACTCAGAGGAGGAAGGGCCACTGGAAGAGTGCCTGGCTTACCTGACTGCCCACTTGCCACGGGGGTCACTAGTCCCCTACATGCCCGATGCTGTGGAGCAGGCCAGTGAGGCTGTATACAAACTTGCAGAATCAGGTAGGGCCTGTTGTGGGAGAGGGGCGGGATAGCACGCACCAGGCTTCTGGTCCCACCCTAGGTCTCAGTAATGCAGGGGATATGGGGGCATCCACAGATCCAGGAGTGGGCAGAAGATAGCTACTAATGATTCATTTATTATCCAGTAAGAATTGATTGAGTACTTACTTTTATCAGTGGTGTGCTAGGTATTGGGATCATGGCCTAATAGAATATATGCTCTGCTCTCATGGATCAGTGGTTTAACGAGAAAGGCAGACACTCAGGGTTCTCACGGAGCGATGACCAGAGTGAGTTCCTGAAGTAGGGAGGCCAGCATTGCTCTGGAGTTAGAGAAAGTGTCTCTGGTCAAGTGATACATAAGCTGAGTGGTTAGGAGGATTTGTTCAGACCAGCGGGTGGGTGAGAGCAAACACTAGGAAAGAGTGCCAGGATCCCCTCACCTCCCACATCTCCCACATTCCCTTCTCCAGAGGGAAGACAGAAGCCAAGGTGGGGTGAAGAGAGGCAGACCCTGCTGGGCCTAGCACGCAACAAGAAGAAGTTTAGACTTTATCTTAAGAACATTGGAAAGATGTGGAAGGGCTTTAAGCAAGGGCAACATGGCCCCCACTCCCCTTTAATGGCCACATGTATCTATCTGATGCCCTTTCCCTGCCTGCATGGCAGGGTCTTCTCTGGGGAAAAAGGTGGCAAGTGCCCTACAGACCATTGAGACTGCCCTGGCTCGATACAACCTCACTCAGCTTTGTGTGGGCTTCAATGGGGGCAAGGACTGCACTGCCCTCCTGCACCTCTTCCACGCCGCCGTGCAGAGGTGAGCCTGCGTGAGTGGCAAGTGAACACGGCCCTAGACGTCTCTGCTCTGGCCTGTTTGCCATTTCCCTCCCCCCTCCCCCCAGAGTGGTGGGCATATTGACCTCTCATTTCTACTCCCCCTGCATAATAATTGAACATGGCCTTGGGTGTGGAGGTGCAGCCGCCACTCTGACCACAGTGGGGTCAGGGTCCTGTGGGGAGGCAAGATTAACATGCTTAGGTTTGAGAGGTGAGAGTCAGAGTGGGCTTCGTAGAGGGGGTGGACCTGACAGATGAAAGGGGGACGGGGGAGGTTATCTGTCTAAGGGACAAAGAACTGAGCATTTCTAGACAGTGATTTCCTGTCTATGCTGGCAAGCGTACGGATTCTTCCCTTCTCCAGGAAATTCCCTGATGTTCCAAAACCCCTCCAGATCCTGTATATCCGCGACATCTCCCCTTTCCCTGAGCTGGAACAGTTTTTACAGGACACCATCAAGAGGTATGAGGGGCCTGGAGGTTTGGACTCCAAAAGGGCCCTGCAGGCCCACTGCTGACCCTCCACTTCCTTCCTAAGGTATAATCTGCAGGTACTAGAGGCTGAGGGCAACATGAAGCAGGCTCTGGGTGAGCTGCTAGTACAGCACCCCCATCTGGAGGCCGTCCTGATGGGCACTCGCCGCACTGACCCCTACTCCTGCAGCCTCTCCCCCTTCAGCCCCACAGACCCAGGCTGGCCTCCATTCCTGCGTGTCAACCCGCTGCTGGTAACTGGGTTATTGTCTTCATGCCAGCCTGGCTCCCCCGTGGTGGTGGTGGGAGAGGCTAGAGGCTGGGACTTGGATGAGGGAGGCAGTGCTATTGGTTTATCCTTTTGACCACCATTTATTGAGCCCTAATTCAGTGGCAGGCATTGTGCTATGCTATGCTGTTCACTATGGTAGCTACAAGCCGTTTAGTTATACTTTAATTAATTAAATGAAATACAAGTTACTAAAACCACCTGAACTACGTACTTTAAAAGGATGAATTGTATGTATGGCATGTGAATTATATCTCAATTTTTTTTTTTTTTAGAGACAGAGTTTCACTTTGTCACCCTCAGTAGAGTGCTGTGACGTCACAGCTCACAGCAACCTCCAACTCCTGGGCTTAGGCAATTCTCTTGGCTGGGGCTGGATTCAAACCCGCTACCCTCTGTATATGAGCCTGGTGCCCTACTCACTGAGCCACAGACACTGCCCCTCAATTTTTTTTTTTTTTTCTAGAACACTATTAAAATTTGCTTTAATACTTTCTTGGGGAAAAACATACCGCACTTTTAGTGAATGACCAGAAACATTTCACAGTATTAGTAGGCAATTATTATTATTATTATTATTTTTTGAGACAGAGCCTCAAGCTGTTGCCCTGGGTAGAGTGCTGTGGCATTACAATTCACAGCAACCTCCAATTCCTGGGCTCAAGCGAGTCTCTTGTCTCTGCCTCCCAAGTAGCTGGGACTACAGGCGCCCGCCACAACGCCCAGCCATTTTTTGGTTGCAACCGTCATTGTTGTTTGGCAGGCCCGGGCTGGATTCGAACCCGCCAGCTCAGGTGTACGTGCCTGGCGCCTTAGCCCGTTGAGCCACAGGTGCCGAGCCAATTTTTTTTTTTTTTTTTATAGAGACAGAGACTCACTTTGTCACCCTTGGTAGAGTACTGTGGCGTCACAGCTCACAGCAACCTCCAGCTCTTGGGCTTAGGTGATTTTCTTGCCTCAGCCTCCCAAGTAGCTGGGACCACAGGTGCCTGCCACAACACACAGCTATTTTTTTATTGCAGTTTGGCTGGGGCCAGGTTTGAACCCACCAGTCTTGGTATATGGGGCTGTTGCCTCACTGAGCCACAGGCGCTGCCCTATTATTATTTTATTTAATTAGGCTATTTTTTTTTTTTTTCGAGACAGAGCCTCAAGCTGTCATCCTGGATTGAGTGCAGTGGCATCACAGCTCACTGCAACCTCCAACTCCTGGGTTCAAGAGAGTCTCCTGCCTCAGCCTCCCAAGTAGCCTGGACTACAGGGGCCTGCCACAATGCCTGGCCGTTTTTTGGTTGCAGCCATCGTTATTTGGCGGGCCCAGGCTGGATTCGAACCTGCCAACTGAAGTGTACGTGGCTGGCGCTTTAGCCACTTGAGCCACAGGCACCAAGCTGGGGCTATTATTTTTAATATCTATTATGCCATGAATTCATAGGGAAAAGGCTCCAGTAGCTCAGGGAGGCAGGCGCCTTACCATTGAATGTGACAAAGCTTTGCATGACTATTATGCCATAAATTCATGGGGAATAGGTTCCAGCACTTTATATCGCTGTTACATGGGGTCTGTTGGTTATCCTGTGTGCTGTGCAGTATACCTATTATGCCATGAATTCATGGGGAATAAATAAGTTCCAGCACCTAATATCATGGTTCCATTAGTTCTTCTGTATGTTATGTTATATGCCTGTTATGCCATGAATTCATAGGGAATGGGTTCCAGGAGCTCAGGTTCCTTTCCGTTGGCTCTCACAAAGTGTGCTTCTCTGGATGGAGCAGGCTGGTGTTTTAGTTAAACCCAGGTCCCTTTCTCTTTGGCTTCCTTCTTTTTCTGATCATTTTCCTTCACGCATTTCAGGAAGCTGTCTCGGCTCTTGGAGTACTTAATATGCTCAATAGGAACATTAATCCTGTTGGCAAGAATCTTGCCCTTAACTTGTTTGTTTACAACAATGCCAGCAGCATACTGGTAACATTGTAGACTGTTCCAGTTTTGCCATAGTAACATTTGTGTGGCATGCCTTTTTTTTTTTTTTTTTTTTTTTTTTTTTTTTGAGACAGAGCCTCAAGCTGTCACCCTGGATAGAGTGCCGTGGCATCACAGGCTCACAGCAACCTCCAATTCCTGGGCTCAAGCGAGTCTCCTGCCTCCGCCTCCCAAGCAGCTGGGACTACAGGCGCCCGCCACAACGCCCGGCCAGTTTTTGGTTGCAGCCGTCATTGTTGTTTGGCGGGCTGAGGCTGGACTCAAACCCGCCAGCTCAGGTGTACATGGCTGGCGCCTCAACCCGCTGAGCCACAGGCAGTACACATTCCCTTGATGTCTACAATATCACCTTTCTTTTTTTTTTTTTTTGTAGAGACAGCATCTCACTTTATCACCCTCGGTAGAGTGCCGTGGTGTCACAGCAACCTCCAACTCCTGGGCTTAGGCGATTCTCTTGCTTCAGCCTCCCGAGGAGCTGGGACTACAGGCGCCTGCCACAACGCCCGACTATTTTTTTTGTTTGGCAGTTCGGACAAGGCAAGGTTTGAACCCACCACCTTTGGTATATAGGGCCGGTGCTATTACTCACTGAGCCATAGGCGCCACCCTGTATTTGTCATTTTGGTGAATTACCAAAATGGAAGATGGCATCTCTGGCAGAAAGGCTTTTTTTTCTTTCTTTTTTTTTTGAGACAGAGTCTCACTGTCACCCTTGGTAGACTGCTGTCGCATCATAGCTCACAGCAACCACATGCTCTTGGGCTTGAGCAATTCTCCTGCCTCAGCCTCCTGAGTAGCTGGGACTACAGCCTTCCACCACAACGCCTGGCTATTTTTAGAGACAAAGTCTTACTCTTGCTTAGGTTGGTCTCAAACCTGTGAGCTCAGGCAATCTACCTGCCTTGGCCTTCAGAGTGCTGAGATTTATAGGTGTGAGCCACCGTGCCAGGCCACAATTTTTTTTGTTTAATATTGAGGTGGGGTTTCACTATGTTGCACGGGGCCCAAATGACCTTCCTGCCTCACTATCCTGAGTACCTGGGACTAAAGGTGCATGTCACCATGCTTTGCTCAATTTTAAAAATTAAATACAATTAAAAATTCATCTATGGGCTCAGCGCCTGTGGCTCAATGGGCTAAGGCGCCAGCCACGTACACCTGAGCTGGCGGGTTCGAATCCAGCCTGGGCCCGCCAAACAACAATGAGGGCTGAACCAAAAAATGGCCCGGTGTTGTGGCAGGCGCCTGTAGTCCCAGCTTGAGCCCAGGAATTG
>CAUYON010067830.1:0-22798 GCA_963573935.1 Arctocebus calabarensis | reverse complement strand
GTGGCATCACAGCTCACAGCAACCTCCAATTCCTGGGATCAAGCGAGTCTCTTGCCTCTGCTTCCCATGTAGCTGGGACTACAGGTGCCCGCCACACGCCCGGCCATTTTTTGGTTGCAGCCTTCATTGTTGTTTGGCGGCCCGGGCTGGATTCGAACCCGCCAGCTCAGGTATACGTGGCTGGCGCCTTAGCCCGTTGAGCCACAGGCGCCGAGCCCATTTTTATAAGTATAAAAACCAAACTTCATAGCCTAGTAGGTAAAAATGTTTTTTAGGTGAATGAGTTCAGTTCCCTTTTAATGATATGCTGAGCAGTTCCCCTCACTCCTGGATTTTGTTGGTTATAACCCAGTGACTTGTATTGCCTGGGAGTCATGCATCTCAGTAAATACGGATGGTTGTTTGAGTTCATTAGGACACATTTTGCATTCAGATTAATTCAGTCCATGCACAGTTAAGCACCAAATAGTTGCTTTCAGATAATCGTTAACAAAGTGCTCATTTAGAGAAGAAATAATAGTATAATTTACAGCATGAAAATGTTTAAGCAGTGCTCGGCTAAATAAATGCTAATCAGTGACTATATAACTAGATATAGAATTAAGAGAAAAATGAGCTTACCAAAGAGATGCTAGGTTGTGAGTGCCTGGAGGGCAGGGGCAGTGTCTTGTTTCTATCTCTACTTCATGACTTATTGGGTGCTGAGAACATAGTTTTGTTGATTGAAAAAGGAAGAGAAGTATGTAGGATTCTTAAATGCAGGAGTCACATCAAAAGACCGTTCTGTAAAGACTTGTGTACCCGCTACAATGGGGTGCATTTAGGAAGATGTTAATAAATTCTGCCCAGGCTGAAAGCTACCATTTAGGCAGTTTCATCGTGCAAATAAAAATCCTGGGGCTTCCACTGGAAACATAATGGCAAATTGCAAAATATTTGTAAACCCTAAGCAAGTAAACCATGATGTTCTTGTGAAATCAGCATGGTCATCATCAGGTTTTCAAAGCATATCACGTTTTCCTATGACATGCTTACACTTCTCCTGGAAGGACAAAATGAGTTAGAATCCTGTGAGAGTTTACTCTTTTCTCTTTACTCCATGGTTGCAGACACGTCATTCCTCTTTTTGGTGGGGAAGGATGGTTGTTTTTAAGAGAAGGAATAGCTGAGATTCTTAGATAACACTTGGATATGGTAGATCATTTTTTTCAGGACTGATTATCCATTCGGTAAATTGTTCTTTAGCTTCTGCTTCTAGAATTTGAGGACCTGTAAAGCTGAGTTAGGCCTTTCAAGCTGCTTGTAAACTGGGAAGGGGGTTAGTAGGGCCTATTGTTTGCTAGATCCTGCAAGATGCACCTCCCCCAAACCTGAAATTTCCTCTTTTCCCTGCTCCGTTCTTACAATTTACACCCATTTCCCAGAATGTTAGAAAATACATTGTTTAGAGATACTCGGAACCTTCCTCTTCTCTGATTCCTATTGAAGCTAGAGAAAACTGCATAGTGAGTTCCAGTCCGCAGAACTGTTATAATTATCCTGTCCTGCTATTTACTCCAGTGCTAAAAACAAACAAAGCCCCAAACAAACGAAAGCCAACATCCCTCTCCCCTTCTTTCCCTAGTTTTAGGCCAAATGTGGGGGAGGGGAGATGTTCTTGAGATCTGGAGCAGCCTTTTAAAATGCTAACTCCTTTGACAGCAATTAATTTACATACTCTCTGGGGAGGCGTCCAGAGTTAAGCCCCTATCAGCTAATGACTTAATTAATTTTACGTCTTGGAATTTAAGAGTCAGCCGGTTTCAAATATTCTGACTTCATCTTAATTTTATGTTCCTTATAGCCAGCTAAAAGCCTCATCGTTTTTATAAGTGGAAAAGTTGCAGGGTGATGTAGTGGAAGGGACTGAAGTGCCCTTGGAAACGAGCCCTCAGTCCCTTTAGAGAGGAGGGCTGGAGGGGTCTGGGTGTAATGACTTGCTCAGGCTAACAGAGTAGGGGCTAGACCTCAGTCATTTGGAGGTTCCGGTCATTGCCTGAGATGAGATGAAGCTAATGGCTTTCATAATTCCCACTGGGGTCGTAGAATCTTTTTCTGCCATAGGTGGCCCTTGCACTGAAGTGACCTTCTTTCAGGGTCCTCTTCTCCTGCCTTTATACGTGCCTTTGCTATCTCTACCTTCTTGTTCTTCTTTTGCTCAGCCAGACAACCCATCCCTACTCTACTTGGCCTGTTACTGGTGACTTTGTTTTTCATCATTGACCCTTGTACCTCTATGGAGGGATGGGAGGAGTGCTCAGAAGACAGGGTCCCTATGCTATGCTGGGCACTTGGAGTGCTTTATCTCACTGGATCCCCAGTCAGTGTGACCCGTCTTATTTATTTATTTTTGAGACAAAAGCTCAATCTGTTGCCCAGGTTAGAATGCAATGGTGTCAGTCTAGCTCATAGAAACCTCAAATTCTTGTGTTCAAGCGATCCTCCTGCCTCAGCCTCCTGAGTAGCTGGGACTACAAGGGCCTACCACAATGCCTGGCAAATTTTCCTATTTTTAGTAGAGATAGGGGGTCTCACTCTTGCCTAGGCTGGTCTGGAACTCCTCAGCTCAAGGGATCCTCCTGCCTCAACCTCCCAAAGTGCTAAGGTTACAGGTGTGAGCTACAGTGCCTGGCCTCCAATGAGTGTTATTGTCTCCATTTTATGGTTCAGTTGTGAATGTGTGTCCTAAATCATTCAGATATAAATGTAGATGCTGAGAGTTGGGTCATGAGTTTCCCTGAAATTGATTTCTAGGTGCAACTTTATTTTATTTATTTTTAATTGGTTAATAATTTTTGAAGACAAGGTCTCACACTGTTACCCTGATTGGAGTGCAGTGATGCCGTCATAGCCTCAAACTCCTGAGCTCAAGCGATCCTCCTTCAGCCCCTGTGTGGCTGGGGCTACAGGTGCACTCCACCATGTCTGTCTAATTTTTCTATTTTTTGCAGAGACAGGGTCTTGCTCTTGTTTAGGCTGGTCGTGAATGCATGGCCTCTAGCAATCCTCCCAGCCTCCTTAAGTGCTAGGATTACTGGTGGGAGCCACCATGCCTGGCCTAGTTGGTAGCTTTATAATTCATCCTCCCTTGTCTGCTCTGGCAGTCATTAGCTGTCAGTTTTTTTGTTTAAGCTGTTAAGCTAAGTATGAGTGAGTGATACATCCCTGACTTTTACAAAGGCATAGTTTTTACAGGAAAAGCAGCCATAGCCCCAGCCTCCCTCTTTTGCCTACCCTTTCCCCAGAGTGATGAGCAGAGTGTCCTGAAGGTGGTGGAACCCATGAGTGCCCCAAAACCCAGGAGGCCAGTGCCCAGACTTACCTTTGGACTTGGGCCCTGGCGGGTGAGCAGAAGTTTCCAGAGAGGCCCTTCTCAGATGAGAGTGGTAGGGAAGAAGGGGAAGGAAGGGCCTTGTGCACAGCAAAGTGGGACAGAGGTGGGAGAGCACCCAGAGCACTTGGTGGCACCAGTGTCGGCTGATGTCGTTGGACATCCTTCTGTGGGCACCAGTGGGAAGCCTTGCAGAGTTTTCAACTGGCTTGGGACATGATTGCGTCTGTGTTTTGGAAAATAACTTCTGTGGGCAGGGAGTTGGTGGTGAATTAGGAAGGAAGAGACTATTTGGTGATCTAGGCGGAGATTGCTACATCCTGGACCCAGACACTTAACACATCACATCATTACATCTGGCTTCCTAAGGCCCAGTGTTTTACCCAGAACCTAAAGTAATCAAAGATGACTCCATGGTCCGTTGGTTTTGATAATTGCTTTAAGCTAGGGAGTGTGCTAAGTTAATGTAATATGTTTTAGAGATTTTTTTTTTTATTTCTAAAGAAGAAATTTCTCTATTCATGCATGTATATGTACACATATCTACATATATACCTATCTCTCTACAGTAAAGTGAATAATGTGGTTCCTTAAAAGGAAGAATTGTTTATCTAGTTATTATTATTTATTTTGAGACAGAGTTTCACTTGTCGCTCTTGCTGGCATGCTGTGGCATCATAGTTCACAGCAACTTCCAACTCTTGAGCTTAAGCAGTTTTCTTGCCTCAAACTCCCAAGAGGCTGGGACTACAGGCACCTGCCCAGCTATTTTTAGAGATGAGGTCTCGCTCTGATTCAGGCTGGTCTCAAACATGTGAGCTCAGACAATCCACCCAGAGTGTTAGGATTACAGGTGTGAGCCACCACGCCTGGCCAGAATTATTATTTATAATAATATACACTCCACACTATAGCTAAATGATCTTTAAATTTATCTCTTAAAAGCTAATCCTAGAGTACAGTGAAATAGTTGGAAATACTGTTTCACAATTTGATTGTTTAGCAAGCCCGTAACTCAATTTTACAGTAAGAGGGAAACCTGTAAGTTTATCTGAAGTATTCTTTTTAGGAGAGGTGCGACCTGACTGCTTCCTGCTTCCCACTTGACCATCACAGTCCCACTGTACTAGAAGTTGTCGTTACCCATGCTTTACGCACATTCCTGTCCTATAGTAACAAGGAGTATGATGGCAAAGGAGTGAATTTCAGTGGCTGGAGACTGAGACTCTGACAGTGAACTATACATTTAATACCCCGGAGTACAGATTAAGACTAAGATTTAACCAGACCTTCAGACCATATGAAATTGTCACTTTCCAGATGGTATGCTCATCTACTTACTCATTTGCTTTTGGAAACAAGACCTGAAAATGGTCGGCCTGTTCCTCCTGAGCTTTGCTCCTTGCCAGATGTCCAGTGTCTGTCCCTTTTGTTCTGTGGCATGTCTCACTGGGCAGCATTAATTCTTTATGAGGAGAGACACCTCACAGATAACCTGCCTTGGATCTCTCCTGGTGTGTCCAGTTGTGTAAGACAGACATCTCCGTGCTAGAGCCGAGGCATCCAGGCATCGTGGGGACTCTGACTCAGAAGACAAATGCTTGACTGATACTGGGAAAGTTATTCCTCTCAGTCACTGGTATTTCTTCTTTCCTTCTCTGAAAGTCTCTCCTATGTCTTTCAACTTTCCAAGGTAATTGGTGAGAACGGGAAGACGTTTGTTTTTGTAACGTTGTTCAGATGAGGCTTCCCTGTGTCCGTTGAGACACCCTGCCCCTCCTTGAATGTCTGGGATGCAGGTTCCATTCAGGATTGATTCTGATGCTGCATTCACCTTTTAGTAGAATCATTTTGCAGCAAGTGGCGAGTGAGAACGGCTCGGCGTCCATGCCCATTCCTCTATGCCTAGTTACGGCTTCATTCTTCTTGGATGCAAATAATAAGGAAAAAAGTTAACACATTGTAAGAATCACGTAATTTTTAACTAAAAATGCTATTGTTGAGCAAAACAAACAAATCTTGATATGTGTCCCGAACCGTAGCTACCTTTAAAATTTATTCTAGGCACCTTTGACGTTACTAACTTGGATAATTTTGCCTAAATCTTGCTATTAGGGAAGGTCCCACCCCCCTCAATTAGAGTCAAAAATATTTATATGTGGCTCAGGGTCTGTAGCTCAAGTGGCTAAGGCGCCAGCCGTGTACACCTGAGCTGGGGAGTTCAAATCCAGCCCAGGCCCGCCAAACAACAATGACGGCTGCAACAACAACAAAAAATGGCCAGGCGTTGTGGCGGGCACCTGTAGTCCCAGCTACTTGGGAGGCAGAGGTAGGAGACTCGCTTGAGCCCAGGAATTGGAGGTTGCTGAGAGCAGTGATAGCATGGCAATCTATTCAGGGTGACAGCTTGAGGCTCTGTCTCAAAAAAAAAAAAAATGTTTATATGCTTTTTGTTGTTGTTTAGAGATAGTCTTACTCTGTCACTAGGGCTAGAGTGCAGTGGTGTCATCACAGCTCACTGCAACCTCAAACTCTTAGGTTCAAGCGATCCTCCTGCCTTAGCCTCCTTGGTAGCTGGGACTACAGGTGCCACCGTGCCTGGCTAATTTTTCTATTTTTTATAGAGATGGGTATGATGGGGTGGACTGTGGCCAAGGAGGGCTCTTGCTCTTGTTCAGGCTAATTTGGAATTCCTGGCCTCCTAGAGTGCTAGGATTACAGATATGAGCCACTGTGGCCTTTATATGCTGTATTTGGTGAAGGTACAGTGTTTCAAAATTAAGTTACTTGCAGAAAAAGGGAATATTCTAGATAAAGAATATCTATCTTGGCTATAAAATTTCATCCATTTTCAGAAGATACTGAAAACCTCACTTATAAAATAAACGCTTAACAATTTTGCAGAGTTCCTTGCTTGAAAATGCCCTAGGTTTAAGAAAAAGAAGAAGAAAAGGTTTTGAAAGAGAGAAGAGTAACAACTTTAATCTGTGAACTAAAACATTTAGAAACAAAAAGGTTAAACATCTCTTAGAAAAATGAAAGATAGTAAAGTAGCTGAGAGCAAAGGAACTGTTTCCAATTGTGCTCAAATTCTGGCTTCAGTTCTCAGTAGATAAGAGGACCTGGGGGAATTATTTAACTATTTTGTGTTTTAGTTTCCTCATCTGTAAAATGAGGTTGAGAGTTTACTCACATCATCAGGAGGATTAATAAAATCACTAGAGGGCGGTGCCTGTGGCTCAGAGGAGTAGGGCGCCAGTCCCATATACCGGAGGTGGCGGGTTCAAACCCAGCCCCGGCCAAAAAAAAAATAATAATAAAATAAAATCACTAGAACTGTGCATGGCTTTTGGTCCATGACAATAAGGAAAAAAGTTAGCACATTGTAAAAATCACATAATTTTTAACTAAACATGCTATTGTTGAGCAAATTATAAATGTGAGTTATTATCAGCTATTGTTATAGTAATAATCGAACCTCTTTAGTTGAAATGTAAATTAATTTCTCTTCCTTTTTGCCTTTACATGGAGGATCGATGATGTTCTAATTCCACATATTCAGTTTAGGATTGATTTTAACTACTGACTTAATTTAGTTCAAATGCCCCTTTTATATATAGTTTTAAAATAAATGCATAAATTACATCAAGGTAGTAACATTCAAGTTATATCTTGAGAAATATGTGTTTAAAATACTTTCTATAGTCAAGTGAGAAAATATATGAATAGCCATGATTTTCCGGAGGCAAGAAATAATGAAAAAATATTTGTCTATTTAAGTGGTATCAACATTGTTATTTTTAATTTTTGTGTGTTTCTACATGGCATAATCATAGGAGAGCTTCTGAATAGCTGACTTACTAGAAACATAAAATATTAAAAGCATTCACTTAACTAATGGCTTCATTTTGTAAGTGATGGGTTCATGTAAATGTACTAAATCTTTTCATCATTCTGTTTTTGTTTTAGCATTATTTTTCCTGATTTCATTTAATAAGTAGCTTTTTTTGTTGGGGTTCAAATAATTCATTCTGTATCTTTGAGTTCTAATTAGAAGTCTTCAGTCTCTAATCAAGAGTTTATAATGTAAAGACATCACCTGACACATTTTGATGTGTATATGGCAGAAAGTAGGGCTCAGTGTGGTTAGAGGAAGAATTGCAGTGAATAAATTTGCCAATTAACATATATTTTTATTTTGGGTTAGCTTCGCTTTTTCTTTTTCTTTCTTTGTTTCTTTTTTTTTTGTTTTTGGTGGGTGAGGGGAGGCAGTCTCTGTTGTCCAGGCTAGAGTGCCATGGCCTCAGCCTAGCTTGCAGCAACCTCAAACTCCTGGGTTCAAGCAAGTCTCCTGTCTCAGCCTCAAGAGTAGCTGGGACTACAGATGCCCACCCCAGTGCCCGGCTAATATTTCTATTTTTAGTAGAGATGGGGTCTTGGTCTCACTCAGGCTGGTCTTGAACTCTGAGCTCAAGTAATTCTCCTACTCAGCCTCCCAGAGTGTGAGGTTTATGGGGATGAGCCACCATGCCTAGAGGAACATTTCACTTTTAAAGCATATTTTACTGTGAATTACAGTTTTATTAAAGACTTTTGAGGAATGTACTGCATTAAGATGTCGTCTACTGGGATATGCTCATTACTTCTGCAACATGTGGTTGTAACTTACCTAACATGTCGCACCAGGTGGTGATTTAGTGGAAGAGCCTCATAACACGGATGCATATTAGCTATTTGGCTGCATTAGAATATTATGAAACTGAGACTTCCTTATGAGCATTAAAGTAAATAGGTGTCAAATGATTCATAAAAGATACAAGAAGGATATTGTAATTTCTGTGTGATGTAACTTTAGCATTAACAAAGAACCATCTACTGTTTCAGAAGAACAAAATGTCAGATAGTAACCCCACGTTAACATTCTATATTAAGAACTCTTTGAGTTGTCAGGTCCCTGGGTGGCTGCATATTCTGAATTTGTGTCTTTAGAAGGCAGGATGCTTTCAATAGTGGAAGAGCTTCCATAGAAACCAGGAGGGGAGAGAAATAGAATTGATATTTTTCTTAAACCTCAGGAGAGTTTTAGCAGGTCACAGCCTTTATTTACTCTAAAAAGTGCTGCTCTGGGGATTAGAATGATTACATTTATATTCCTATAACTTCTTGCAATTGATAGTGTGCCTCTACTATATACAGTGACCGGTTTTATGCCCTCAGTGTTACCAGAAACTTTTTATTTGCACCCACTATCCTTTAGCCATGTAAATAACCTAGGCTTCCTTATTTTCTTTGTCCATATTTCATTGCCCGTAGTTCAATACCTATAATTCAACCATGCTGGTTGATTGTGTCTTCTACACATTTTACATTTCCAAGTTCATCTATTTGATTTGTAAAATAGAAGTAAAATAATGAGCTTATACAGCTGCAGAATGTCCCACAGAATCGACCAGGTGCAGGAGGCCGTGGGCCAGTATGACAAACGCCCAGGGCTTTGCGGGTACCAGTTCCAAGGAGGCAGAGAGAAGCACAGACACCTAGTCAGTGCCTCCCTGAAACCAGCGTGCAGCAGGCTCTGGGATAGTGCCGTTCAGCACACGATTTCCAGTTTGTTCTTCTACTGTGAAAAACAGAAAGGCCCACTTTCGCAACATTGGGAAAGATAGTCTTCAGTTGTCATAAAAAATATGTTTTTTTCTTTTTAGTTTTTGAGATAAAGTCTCACTCTGTCATCCTGGGTAGAGTGCTGTGGCGTCATAGCTCACAGCAACCTCAAACTCTTGGGCTCAAGTGATCTTCCTGCCTCAGCCTCAGGAGTAGCTGGGACTGCAGGTGCCCGTGCTCCAATGCCTGGCTAATTTGTCTATTTTTACAAGAGACAGGGTTTTGCTCTTGTTCAGGCTGGACTGGAACTCCCAAGCTCAGGCAATCTCCTTGACCTCCCAGAGTGCTAGGATTACAGGCATGAGCTACTGCACCCAGCCCAAAAATATTTTCAAACTAGGGAGCAGTTTGGTTTTATTAGATTTGGCTTTAAAATAAAACTCAGGCTATTAAGACACATAAACCTATTGTTTGTAGCAGACAAGTTTGAGTATGCTCTGTTTCAAGTCTTTACATATAAAGAAGAAAATCCAGGAAGGTGTTGCTCAGAGGCATTGGGTTACCTTGTGGTTCCTGAGGACCAGCCAAGAACCAAGTGAGCAAGCCAAGGTGGATGGGTTTGAATCCTGAAGTTGCCAGTCAGGTCAAAAGAAGTAAGTGCTGAGTTATGCAATGCGGCTGGCAGGGAGCACTGATGAGACTCTGAGTATTGTTTTGGTAGAAAAATGACTTGGCAAAATGAGTGGGGGAGGAGTAGTGACGTGCTTTCCTGTGATCCAGGAGGATATATATCAAAACAAGCTTTATTAGGCCACGTGAGGAGGCTCACTGCCTCCTCCGGGAAGACAAGGCTCAGGAGTTCCAGACCAGCTTGAGCAAGAGTGAGACCCTGTCTCTAAAAATTGCCACATGTTGTGGTAGGCTCCTATAGTCCCAGCTACTTGGGAGGCTGAGGCAAGAGGATTGCTTGAGCCTAGGAGTTTGAGGTTGCTGTGAGCTATGACGCTACAGCACTCTACAGAGGGTGACACAGTGAGATTCTGTCTCAAAAAACAAACAAATAATCAAGTTTTATTAGTGCAGAGAACAGCAGGCTGGTTCCGTGGTTGTGATGATCCCTATTGTTCTTCTAGGGATATACCCATACTCTTAAATTTATCATTTCAAACTAGAGGTGATGAAACTTTGTTATTTTCCTTGAAATTTAAGTTATCCTCCTTAGATGGTTGTTTTTTTTTTTTGAGACAGAGTCTCACTATGTCTCCCTGGGTAGAGCACTGTAGTGTCACAGCTCACAGCAACCTCAAACTCTTGGGCTTAAGCGATTCTCTTGCCTCAGCCTCCCAAGCAGCTGAGACTACAGGCGCCCGCCACAATGCTCGGCTTTTTTTTTTTTTTTGTAATTGTCATTGTTGTTTGGCAGGCCCAGATTGGATTCGAACCCACCAGCTCCAGTGTATGTGGCTGGTGCCCTAGGCCACTTTGCTACCGGTGCCGTGCCTTTTTTTTTTTTTTTTTTTTTTGAGACAGAGTCTTAGGCTGTCACCCTTGGTAGAGTGCTGTGATGTCATAGGTCATAGCAACTTCAAATTCTTGGGCTCAAATGATTCTCTTGTCTCAGCATCCAGAGTAGCTGGGACTACGGGCACCTGCCACATGCCCAGCTAGTTTTTAGAGACAGGATGTTGCTCTTGCTCAGGCTGGTCTTGAGCCATGAGCTCAGGCAATCCACCTGCCTCGATCTCCCAGAGTGTCAGGATTATAGGCGTGAACCATGGCACCCGTCCAGTTTGTTTTGTTTTTGTTTTTGCCTATTGTCCATACTAGAGAGCTGTGTTAGCAGCCTATCTCCCAGCAACCTCCAACTCATGGGTTCAGGCAATCTTTCTGCCTCAGCCTCCCAAGTAGCTAGGATGACAGCTATCTGCCACAACACCTGGCTGGTATTTTAATTTTTAGAAATGAGGTTTCAGTTTTGCTGGGGCTGGTCTCAAACTTCTGAACTCAAGAGATATTCCCTCCTTGGCCTCCTAGAATGCTAGAATTACATGCATGAGCCATTATACCTAGTTCTTTATCTTTACAAATTCAAACTTTATAAAAAACCTGCATCAAGCAAGGTTTTTGGCACCATTTTTCCTACACTATGTGCTCACTTTGCTTCTCTGTGACACATTTTGCTTTGGTAGTTCACACTTTTTCATCCTTATTCTATCTGTCATGATGGTCTGTGATCAGTGGCCTTTGATGTTACCACTGAAATTGTTTTGGGTGGCCATGAACCATGCCTATGTGAGACAGTGAATTTATTTGATAAATGTTATGTATTTTCTGACTGTTCGATGACCTTTCCTCAGGCCTCCCTATTCCTTGAAACACAACGATATTGAAATCAGGCCAGTTAATAATCCTGCAACGGCTTCTAAGTGTTCAAGTGAAAGGAAGAGCCATATATCTGTCACTGTCAATCAAAAGCTAGAAATAATTAAGCTTAGTGAGGAAGCATGTTGAAAGCTGAGATAGGCCAAGAGCTAGGCCTATCTCTTGTGCCAGTTAATCAAACTGTGAATGCAAAGGAAACATTCTTGAAGGAAATTAAAAGTGCTATTCCAGTGAATAAGAACTGGTAGTAAGGCAAAACAGCTTGACTGCTCTGATGGAGAAAGTTTGAGTGGCCCCCTTTTCCTGGAAGGAAGAGTGCACGAGGGCAGCCAACTTCATTGTCATCTTTTTCTTGAGGCAGAGTCTCACTCTGTTACCCATGCTAGAGTGCCATGGCATCATCACAGCTCACAGCAACCTCTGACTCTTGGGCTCAAGTGATTCTCTTGCCTCAGCCTCCTGAGTAGCTGGGACTATAGGCATGTGCACCACCATGCCTGGCTAGTTTGTCTATTTTTAGTAGAGATGGGGTCTCACTCTTCCCTTAGGCTGGGCTTGAACTCCTGAGCTCAAGCAATCCACCTGCCTTGGCCTCCCGCAGTGCTAGGATTATAGGCGTGAGCCACCATGCCTGGCTGTCATTGTTGTCTTATTTTCTAAATTCCCCTGGTTATCCTAACCTTTAGCAACCGCCATCAGCCAGCAGCCTTCACCAGCAAAAAAAATTACAAATTGCTAAAGGCTCAGTTAGATGATTGTTAGCATTTTTAGCGATAAAGTATTTTTAAAATTCAGGTCTCTGCATTTTATTTCTGGACAGAAGGCTTAAGATACTTACGAGACTATAGTATATTGTTAACATAACTTAACCTACACTAAGAAACCAAAGAAATTCATGTGACTTCATTGTGATACTTGCTTTATTGCAGTGGTCTAGGCCTGAATCAACCCACAATATTGATGAATGTTCCTGTCTTTCTTTTTGGTACTATAGGGAATGTGTGCAGGGTAGAGTTGAATTTGTTTTTAGACACAAACTCGGAACTTAGAAATTCATTTGTCAGCAGGTTTTGGGGAGGACTTCCTCTACTGACTCGTTATAGTCCCACATCCCAGGCTTCCATGATGCTTCAGAGAGCAGGAGATGGATCAAGGGACATCCGACGATTTATTACTCACTTAACTGTTGTAATATTTTTGTCTCCAAGAAGGAGAAAAGTTTGGAGGTTATGTGTTTATGTGATAGCTGGAAAATTCTTCATTGAAACTTGACTGCCACAAAGACTTGCCTTTATAGCTTTTTTTTTTTTTTTTTTTTTTTTTTGAGACAGAGCCTCAAGCTGTCGCCCTGGGTAGAGTGCAATGGCATCACAGCTCACAGCAACCTCCAATTCCTGGGCTCAAGTGAGTCTCTTGCCTCCGCCTCCCAAGTAGCTGGGACTACAGGCGCCCGCCACAATGCCTGGCGATTTTTTGGTTGCAGCCATCATTGTTGTTTGGCGGGCTCAGGGGCTGGATTCGAACCCGCCAGCTCAGGTGTACGTGGCTGGCGCCTTAGCTTGCTGAGCCACAGACGCCGAGCCGCCTTTATAGCCTTTTTAACAAAGATTCTATGGGGCAGAAAGAATGGTGACCTAGTAAGAATCATGATATTAATGTTAGCTGTGGGTATTTACTGAGCGTGTACTGTGAGTCAAACACTGTTCTAAGCTCTTTCCATATTTTATTTATTTATTTTTGAGGCAGAGTCTCACTATGTCACCCTCCATAGAGTGCTGTGGCATCAGAGCTCACATCAGCCTCCCAACTCTCTTGGGCTTCAGTGATTCTCTTGCCTCAGCCTCCCAAGTAGCTGGGACTACAGGCACCTGTCACAATGCCCGGCTGTTTTCTTGTTGCTGTTGTCATTGTTGTTTAGTTGGCCTGAGCTGGCCTTGAACCCGCCACCCTCAGGGCATGTGGCTGGCACTGTAACCACCATGCTACAGGTGCTGAGCCATGTTATCTCATTTAACTATTCCGATGACCCTCTGAGGGGCTGTCATGGGTTAAATTGTGTCCCCTCCCTCCAATAGGATATGTGGAAGCTGTAATCCCTGGTATCTCAGAGTGCGACTCTATCTGGAAACAGGTTCTTTTTAGATTCAACCAAGGTAAGATGATGTCATCAGGGTGGGCTCCTGTCCAGTATAACTGCTGCTCTTATTTGGACACAGACACAGATATGCACAGAGGGAAGCTGAGGCAAAGACATAAAAAGAGTTTGGACTGATGCATCTATGTAGAAGCCAGGAAACCGCTACTGGCAACACACCCGCGCTGGGAAGAGGCAAGGACTTCCCGCCTGTAGAACCACGAGGCAAAACCTTTCTGTGGTTTTAAGCTGCCCAGTTGTTGGTACATTGTTAAGGTAGCCCTAGGAAATTAGTGCACTTGGGTACTTATTATTACTGGGGAGCTGCTTTGAGCTGCAAGGAGAAGGAGAAAAGTAGAAAGACAGTTTTTCCAGTTTCAGCACCTTGACCAGTAGAAGGAGAAACTCAGGTTAGGTAAGAAGTGGGCCTCTGACATAAGCCACCAAGACCTGCCACGGCAGCATAGAAACCTATTCCCCCAACATTTGCTAGCTTTGAGTGGGGCCACCAAGGATGAGCGGGAGTGGGGCCACCAAGGATGAGCGGGACAGGGGCCTCCTAAATCAGGTACTTAGTGAGTTTCCAGAGAGACAAAGACAGCGGGAAGCCGTCAGTCTCCTTGAGGACGCCCAGCATTTCTTGTTGTGTGAGCTGAATGATGAAGTGGGCTGGGCAATGGGAAGAAGTCACACTGTGTCCCAGCTTTCCACCCAGATGAGGCTTCAGCCCAGTGCCGATGGCTGCCCCATCTTTTCCTGCTCACCCTGATTCCTATTACGTGAGGTCAGACAATTCGCAGACTCATCCTAGAAAAATTGCTTTGAAGGGTGGACTAGGTGCTGGCGATGGTTCATAGCTTCCCAAGGGGAGCACTTGGAAGGTGATTGCAGTGATATTCAGCAGTGAGGCATGCAGCACTTTTTTAGGAGTTTGCAGATTTAATTATCCAACCTTGTATGTGTTTTTATGAAGGTGGGGTGGGGTGAGGGTGACGGTGGGGGGGGGGGGACGTAGGCTGCACAGTGCTTTCCCCCTGTTATCTGAAGGGGTAGAGTTGAATTAAAGTCTTCCAAAGAGGAAAATACCTCTTTGCCTTTCCCTGCCCATCTCAGCCACTACCCAAGACGGAGCTGGGAGAGGTGTGGAGAGAATAGTTCGACATAGATAAAAGGTTCATTGTTGCTATATTTTCTAAACTGACTTCTAAGAGGGGAGGGCAGATATGCTGACGTTGGGCTGGGGCTCTAGCCAAGGGTTTGGGGGAGAAGGGCTGTGGAGCTGCAAAGAAATGTTGGTGGCCATATCCATAAGGCCCGGGCTGCCTTGTGCTACCCCAAGATACCCCTTGGGCTCACATTTTATTTTATTTATTTATTTTCTAGGAGACAGAGTCTCACTTTGTCTCCCTGGGTTGAGTATTCTGGTGTCATAGCTCAAGCAACCTCAAGCTCTCGGGCTGAAGTGATCCTTTTGCCTTAGCCTCCCAAGTCGTTGGGAGCACAGACACCCGCCACAATGCTCTGCTCGTTGGGGTCTTGCTCTTGCTCAGGCTGGTCTTGAACTCCTCAATCAAGCGTGGGCCTCCTAGAGTGCTAGGATTACAGGCATGGGCCACCCTCCTGGGTCCTCCGGATGAAACTGTTAACTTTTGCTTGAGACCCCTCCTGGTACCACTTTATACTCCTCCTTGAGGTTGTGTAGACTGTGCAGGCACCTTACCTAGAAGATAAAAGCTGGGGAGTCAGAAATCACTCCTCATTGGATTGCCGAGGGTTAGGAATGAATATAAGAGAGGATATGGAGAAAATGGAAACCATTTATAGTATATTTTACTCCCTATGGACTCCATCCTGGACATTTTGATTAAAATCTAATGGGACATTCATTCTAAAAAGTTCAGATCCCTGAATAAATTAATTTTAATTCCTACCATTCATTCAGAGTAAATGCTTTTAGAGAAATGCCTTCATAAAGTAACATAAAAATGGACAATGAGAAAACCAGAATTTCCCAGCTCATCTGTAGCCCATCCTGTTATTATAGGGCAGCTCCCTGTGGTACCTTACTGCTGATTACTTGTTCCAACTCTAGTTCAATGACTCAAGCCAAGATCTCCATCATTTCCCTTTGGAGACTTATTCCGCAGCCCAGCAGACAGCCTATTAAGGAACTTATGATTTGCAGAGGAAAAGGAAAGTTTTAAAGTTGAGATTAAGAAGGAAGGTGATTCACAATCCCAAAGCAGAAGGGCCCTAGAAATTTTAAGGGATGGCCCACAACTGCCATCCTTTCTTTCTGGGACACATACACTTAACCAAGTACTTGCAGCAAGTCAGTGGAGCTTGTGGGTAGGCGCACACTCGCTTCAAACAATGGCAGAGGAATCGCTCGGCTTAGCTCACTTGGCAATGGATACAAAAGGGGTAGACTTGTGATCAGCACAGTGCGGAAGGTGAAATGCAGAAGTGAGTGCTTTTAGAGTTGTTGACTTAATATTCAAGAAGAACAGAAAAGTAGCAATTGCTATAGTTGGGTCAGAAAGTGACTCAAGACCAAAGGGAAGGTTTCTGTAGGTGCAGAGTCAAGGTCAAAGTAAGTTCTGCCCCAGGAAATGGGAAGAACACAAGGATGGAGTCAGCGCCGTCCCCCAAGCTCTAACAACAGGAAGAAATAGTACAAATGAAATACAGAGTCATGGAAGATCAGTATTACAAAATAATGAACATCGTGTGAATCAGGTCCTAACATCGGTTTCACAGTTGTGGCTGTAGAATCCACTGTAGCCCTCCTTGGTCTAAATGATTGTTCAGCATTTCATGGAGGCCTGAGGAAAAAATATGATAGACGTAAAAAATTAACCGTGGTTATTAAATCACAGAAGAGTTTTTTCCCTGAGCTGAATGGATACCTTGAGTTGATAGAAATAGTAACATATATGCAGTTTGTGGTACTTTAAAAGCATGATTCCAAATAGTATTTAAATGAAGTTTTGTATTTACAAAGCTCACTGGGGGGATAATAGTGTTGGACTTAATTAAATGACTCAAAATCTATAAACTTTGTGTTATTGTTCCTAAAAATAAAATACAGATAGAGGCTTCGTAGGGCTTTAATTAATTTTCTTATTTTGGTAGTTCATAATTAACACTAAGATTTATTCTTTCTGACTCACATTGGTTTCTACTGCACTCCAGTGAACATGAAAATCTTTACCCTTTCCTAAGAAGAGGTAGGAGTCATTGTTAGCCCAGAAATATGACAATGCCTGTGCCAGCCAGGTGCTGGCTTGCTGTCCGGCCTGGCAGCATTCCAGAACATCTGGGTTCTGTATCTGGTGAGATGGGTGGATACCCTGAAGCTGTGCATGGTGGCATATCTGTCGTCCCCGCTATTTAGGAGTCTGAGACAGGAGGGTCTCTTAAACTCATTAGTTCAAGGCTGCAGTGGACTATGATCATGCCATTCCATTGTGGCCTAGGTGACAGAATGACACCATGTGTCAAAAGAAAAAGCAAGGAAAGAAAGGGAACCCCTGTGTCTAGAGGTGATTTCCAAGGACAAGTACAAACATGAGATGGGCCGGATGGGGTTAGTGTGAGCAAAGACGGTAGATAGTATCCTTTCTACTCATTCTCTGTATTTTCCTTTTCTAATTCTTAGAGTAGTGTTCTGGGTATGCATATCCTTATGTGCGGGTCTGTAGTGAGCTGGGAGAGATTTTTCTCACCTCAGAGAGAAAAACCCATTCAACAATTAATTATGGTGTATCTGCCATGTGCCAGGCCCCCTGGAAAGGCTAGGAGAGACACAGGGAACGTGGCCTTGACTGATGGAAGTTACTCTCTAGCCAGTGGGCTCTGAGCTGGACTTGTGGGCTGGAGACCTCTTTGAGCTTTGGGGTTAGTGTGAGCACAGGTGGTAGACAGTATCCTTTCTACTCTGGGGTTAGTGTGAGCACAGGTGGTAGACCGTATCCTTTCTACTCATTCTCTTTATTTTCCTTTTCTAGTTCTTACGGCACTCTTATGGCTGGCGAACTCCCCGTAAGAGTGCTGTTTGTCTTTTTGTTCTCTGCTGTAATTATTTTTCCTTATGCTGAAAACGTAGGTGAGGATGCCTCAGTCCTTTCAGCAGCCCTCAGTACAGTCAGATTGGGTACGTTCTTGACTTGTAACTTCTGGTCTTCTGAGCCATCAACTGGCTTGGCATTTTAATTGCACTGGTGCCAAAAAAAATGGTTTAGTCAGAGGCCCTGCTTGGGTCTGCAGGGAAACAGAACAAAACGCACTGCTCCTGTTTACATCCTCAGGCCTGAGCCACCCATTTCTCTGTAGCGGTCAGGATTTCCTCAGGAAACTGTCCTGGGGGAGGGTGGGCCAGCGTTAACCAGGATGTGGTGACACTCCCCCCACTCCCGTCCTCTGGAGCTGGCCCAGATCTGTGTCTGTACTCAGTGTCAAGGCCAGTTCTCCTGCCCCAGATGGGGGCGGGGTCACTGTGGGCACAGGCCAGACCCCGCCCCCCTCTCACTGGACTCCTTGTCCCATTTTGTGCTCTGTGCTTGGTGCTGGGGTAGAGAGCTGGCAGGGGCACCCCTCAAAGGGGCCCAGAGTCTGGACAGCAGCAGCAGTGTCAGCATTCCAGAGTCACAGCTTTTCCCACGGGGCCTGTGGGTGGGGGTCACTCGGGGTTGTGGGGTCAGCTGTGAGCCCAGCTTCGGGAAGTAATGATGGAGCAGAGGATGTCACATCATTTGTCCGGCCTGACCAAGCGCCTGACCATATGTTTCCTCATGTGCAGTTCCGTGAATTACTCAGCTGCACGCTGTATGCATCTCAGGAGTGTCGTTAACTCACGCTGAGTTTTATTTAAAGACATAACAGCCGAGGGGTTACTTTCTGCAGAAGGCTTTGGTAGATGGCTTTCTAATTTTCAAAAAGCAGAAAGCTTCTTAGCTTACATTTGTTACATACCTGACTGAAGTAAGTCTGTACTTCTGGAGGGTGAAGCCAGATTTTGGAGTTGACTGACAGTGGACGTGTCTGCAGCCTCCCTGATACCCTCCGTGGTATCACATAGTTAGTGAAACCTACACTGGTATGTTTTAAGTGAAATGCCAGGATACTTGCCACGTGATACAGGTATATAGATGCCCAGTAAATGTTAATCATTTCTTGAGTTCTGGGTGTTCTACATGGATGATCTCCTTTATTTGACAGCTTTGCAAGTTAAAGAGTCTCTCTCTCCAAGGCACAAAGAAATTTAATGTTGTTTATGGTCAGAATCTGAGTTTTTTGAGACAGAGTCTTACTCTGTCGTCCTGGGTAGAGTGCTATAGCATTATCATAGCTCAACCTCAATCTTTCGGGCCCAGGTGATCCTCCTGCCTCAGCCTCCTCAGTAGCTGGGGCTCTAGGCACCCACCATGATGCCTGGCCAGGTTTTCTATTTTTAGAAGAAATGGGGTCCCGCTTTTGCTGAGGCTGGCCTTGAACTCCTCAACTCAGGCAATCCACCTGCCTCAGCCTTCCAGAGGGCTAAGATCACAGGTGTGAGCCACCACAGCTGGCCTGATTGATGTCTTTTTAAGGCATTTTCTAAGTTATTTCTGTGGAGATATAAGTTGGCTCTTCTGCATTTTAGCCACATCCCTGTGGATGCTCTTGTCTGTAGATACAGACCTGACCTCAGTCTGGGCCAACAGCCAGGATGCCCTTTGGGTTCGGGTGCTCCAAAGTAAGGGAAAGTAACAACAGGAAAAGGTAATCTGCTTTCCAGGCTTCCTAGCACATCTGCCTGCGAGGAACCAGGAAGATCATGAAAATTCACCAGTTAGTTGGAGGACAGTTAACTTTAATGACCTTCTGAGAATCTTCTGAGAATCTTTTTTTAACCTGCATTTGTGGCCCAGGTTTGCTCTTCCACAAAGGTCTTATTCTGGGGTACTCATTAATGGAACCCTTTCCCCTACTAGTAGTTATTCACAGAATTTTTTCTCAAAATGTAATATGAAAAAATTATCGGTCTAAATTATTTATGATGTGTTTATACCGAATGCATGGAGATAGTCCTTACTCATTTTTACAAACACTACTTTTCTGATTATGTGAAATTGTTCACACTGCAGTTACATAAGGAAGCATACCACCTTACCCTGAATCCAGAAGCACTAGCATGTAAGAACCTGTTTCTTCTGCCACGCTCTTTCACTTTCAGACTTCCAGACTAGAGCCAGTTCTTTTCAGGCTTGTCTATGGAATGAAATAGTTTTCCTTTGGTAGTGGCTAATTTGCAGTATTATGCTTTCTACATTTGACTTTCTCACTTATATAAAACTAATAAACTACATAAACACAGAAGTGCTAAGTGTTAGAACTGACACCTCTTAGGGGTTCGTTTTTTTAATAAGCTTATGTAATTAACACCTTGAACTATATTCCGTTTGTTTCTTTTGAAACCATACAAAGAGAACAGGATGATACACATACATAAGGCACCAGCATAGTTAATATTGGCTTCTTAAATTATAATGAAGTCATGGGTGTTTTAGAAGTTAAAACTTGCTAGTTACTTTTAAGTCTGAGAATCAAAGAGTACATATGTTTCTTGGAAGGCATTTAAAGCACAAAGCAATATATGAATTGTTTATATTCCTCTCCCATGGGCCTGAGCATAGTGCCTGGCACAGCGCTTGTCGATTGATCATTTTATTTTTTTCACTTTCTTTTTCGTTCATTCATTCATTCATTCAGTGCATTTGTGTTAAGAGTCTGCAAGGCTTTGTCCTAAGCACTGAACAAAACTTAGAAAATCTTTGCCCTTGTTGGGGGAGGGAGATAATACAAAAGATAAACAAGTAATATGCAAACTATTTTAGGTGGTGAAAAGTGGTAAGAAAAATTATAAGGCAGAAAATGTCATTAGAGATTGTGTATACAGGGGAGGGAGGTTGCAATTTTAGATAGGATGTCCCTTAAGCGGGTATTTTAGTAACATTTGCTGGGGGTGAGGACAGGTAATCGTGGGGTGAGCTGAGCAGGCAGAGGGGGACGAGTTCAAAGCCTGGCCAAGTCTGAATGGGTCTGGAGAGCTACTGTGAAGGGGTCAGCCTGGCAGGGGAGCCAGCCAGGGAGAGTGCAAGGGAGGGAGTCACAGTGTGATGAGCCTTTTAGGTCCCCCTGGGGCCTGGGGCCTTTCCTCTGAATGAAAAGGGAGCCTGAGTAAGGTTGTTGAGCTGAGGGACATGCTCTAACTCAGATTCTGACAGTGTCTCTGTAGCTTCTGCGTTCAGAGGATGCTTGAGGGTGTAAGAAGGAAGCCTAGTATGTGATTTCCCCATATACAATTCAGATTCATTTGGTGAACTGCTGTGCCCTGTGAATGCGTCCATCCTGACAGAATCAGCACTTAAAAAAACAAACAACAACAACAAAAACTAGATATCTCGATAGAACTTTTAAATTTCTTGGTAAGCTTTCACCCCTAATATGGCCAAAAATATTTGTCCTATCCACATCCCAGAGAAAGTGAAATTGCCGTTTTTAATAGGGCAACTGAGAAGCATAAAAAAGTTTGAGCTGGTGGTAGGCATGTTTTAACTAGTTCATTTTCTCTTACGAAATTTTTTCATTTATAAATTTAAGAACACAAGTGGGAAAGAGGGGAGTATGTTCAAGCAGTCATTGACCAGTAAAACTGTTAAACAAGATTTGACTGTTGAGTTAATAAAATGTTAATTCTTCTATAAAATGAATTTCTCTTTCAAAAAAGTATATATTAGACATCTACAAGTTAGATGTCAATGAAAAAGCTACTGGTGATGTGGGTAAATTCTTAGCTGTGAGCAAATTGAGAAAAATGGATATTTTCATCCTTGGAACCATTGTCTTGGTAGAATGGTATGAATTCATTGTAGTTTTCTTTCTTTTTCTTTTTTTTTTTTAAACCAAAAACATTACTGGTGAGAATCATTGTAGATTTTTTTCTCGTTCTCCTAGGCCCCAAACAACTGTCAAGCACATGTTTTAACCCTGTATAGGGTGTGGTACAAAACAGACACTCTCAATTTCAAGATTTCTTTTTTATTTTTTAAAATAAACTTTATTGTGTGTATATGAACTTGACATTATGGGATACCCAGAGACACATAGATACAGACAGACACATTTAGATGGTGCAGTAGCTCCTATATAGCAAAAGCAGGCTAACATATCTGTCGTTTCACACGATTGCTTTCTTTGGTGTGTGTGACAAGAGTAGCTAAAATCTACTTATTTAACCAAAAAGTCCCTAATACAACACAATTTTATTGACTTCCATGATGTTTTTAATCTGGGAGTAAGAAGAGACCCATGTGCTTTCTCAGAGCACTTATGCATTATATTCTTGGCAAAAGCCTTTTATGATGAAAATTGAGATCATCTTGAAGGGAAATGATGTAGTTAGGAAAGAACTTTTTTCTGTGAAGGAACTGAAATGAAAGTATGTCCGTCGTGGCATATATAGTATCTTACATAGTTACGTGTATAGATGGACAGATGCCGATAATATGTGCGTGCCTGGAACAACAAGAGTGATTTTTGTAGGGCTGGCATTCTCTAAATCTGATGTTTTCTATATGTTATAGATCAGAATGGGGTTCAGGATAAAACCAACAGATTGCTCCTACCCCTGACTCTCACGGGCAGACTGTGAGTCCTTCCAGCAAATCCTTAGTGCTGCCATTGCTGTAGTGAGATTGGTCCAGTGATCAGGCAGTCCTTCAAAAGAGCAAATGCCAGGAGGTAAATCATGAAGCAGGCTTGGGAGGGTTAGGCATGTAATGAAGAGGTATTTTGAGATCGCTTGGCATGTTTCCAGGCTAACGTGGGTAAATTGATTTCTGACTTTGGAACGATACCACCCAATTGGTACCTGAAGGGCTCTAAAATAGTTTATAGTAAATAGACAAGCAGGCTTCCCCTTCAGCCTCTGGACAGGCCTCAGTGTAGGTGCACATTACCATAAAGAAAATAAGCACGTTTTCTGTGATTGCAGCATTGCTGATGTGTTTGTTTTCTTACAATGCCTGACCCAGTGGAGGGAACCTGTGGCATTCCAGGGGCGCTTGTTCTATGGATGGGAGTGGAATGCTGAGCGTTCACCAGATAAGTTCCTGGTGTATTTAGTGCCTTTCTATGTAGCCTTTCCCCCCCCCCCCCCCCCACACCCCGGACAAACCCAGCATGGGGGGGGGGCCCGGGGCGAAACACCCCCCACAACAAAAGAAAAAAACAAGGCGACAAAGGTGTTAACACACACCCACCCC